>JAOVYW010002706.1:14040-47515 GCA_025775045.1 Hiodon tergisus
AGAGAAGGAGAGGGAAGGTCACTGCAATACGAGTGAGAATCTGTGGATTTCAGGGGAGAGAAGGAGAGGGAAGGTAACTGCAATACGAGTGAGAATCGTATTGTGCAGCAGCAAGGTGGCCATTAACTTATGATTCTGATTTTTGCAGAATTTATTATCACTTTTAAACTGGAGTGATTCCTGTATTCACTGCAAAACTTATATTTCAGAATTGACAGGAGGCATGCTCAGAAAAAGGAAGTAAAGCACAATTGAGGAAAAACAGTCCAGCTTGCCCTGGACTCCTTCTGTTGGCAGTCAGATTAGTGACGGTGACAGGGCCCGTCCAGGGGCTGTCCGGATGATGGATGTTGTACCCTCAGCCCCAGGGCTTTGTCCCCCCTCTGAAAGGGCCTGGTGTGGGTGCCCAAAGGCCAGCTGAACGCCGTGAAAAGAGCCACTGCTCCTGAGAACGTTAGACATAGAGACAAACACAGGGTCACAAAGTCTCGCAGACGCTCAGACAAGACAGGGTTACACAGTCAGTCACACAGCCACGCACACCCACCCACTATGTCTGTACAGATATACAGCTCAATAACAATCAATTATCACACACACACTGGCGACACACAAGCACACAGTAACACAGGCATAGCAGTCAACAGGCACATACACGTGCATACATGCGCACACACCCACTCTCAGACACGCACATACCATCTTACGTCCATACCCACACACATGCACACACATACACCCTCACACACACACACACACACACGCACACATAGACGCTTACGCACACACACTCACAAACACACTCACAAACACACACACTCTTACGCACACACACACACATACACACATGCACTCTTGCGCACACACTCTGGGAGCAGGGAGTTTCTCTGGAGGACAGATGGTCCTTTGAAAGGCCAGGCCAGAGTCTTTCTCACTGACAGAGGATCAGTGCAGGAATGAGACAATGCCTGGCTGTGAGCTCTTCCCACACACAGCTCTGTGTCTCTGAGGGAGAAAACCCATAGCTCATTTCATTAAATTATCTAGGCCTATGCTATGTGAGTTGGTCCATGTGCGTGTTTCCACTTACAAAGCCAATTAGCAATCTTCTAACATCAGAATTTCCATAATAAAAGTACAAAACCACTCAATCTATGTATGCTAAACCTGCTGCGTCAATGAAGTCCAGCCCCGTTTTGTAGGGGTAATTTCTATGTTTGTGGAGTTGTCTGGTGTGCTGTCCTTGTTGCTGTGCTCAGAGATGAGGCGCAATGGCCCTGAATGGCCTTTTGTGGCCCGGGCTCGCACGCGGGCCACGCCTGAGAGGCCCCAAGATAGCACACAGATACGATACCTGAGAATCAGTCACAGGGAATCATGGTTATACAGTCACAGACGTACATTCAGACAGACACACAGACAGACAAACTCACCATCACAAACACAATTCACAAAGAAACACAGTCTTAAACAGACAGGGTCGCAGCATTCCACATATCGGACAGTCCAGGGTCACATGCTAAAAGGAGGGTCAAGGTGTTGGGCTAGGAGCAATGTCCTCTCCACAAACAGTAATGTGTGGCCTCCCAGCAATCCTCCCCCAGCCTGGTTTGGGACACTGCACTTCTACTGAAGTACTTCTAATGAAGTACTCTCTAGTTTATCAGCATTCTAAAAGCTCTGTGGTGTTATGTTCTGTATTTTGTTCTTCGCTGTTTTACAGAAATTATCATGTTGTGTTCGTTGCAATGTATTTCCTGAAGTAGGACACAGCAGGGTCTCCCTCATTGGCTACAGGCCGGCCCATCATGGAAATATAGGAATACAGTTTGGGAATATTTCTCCATACCTCACCTCTGCTCGGAGCGACTCAAAGTTTATAGTATTGGGCTAAGGACCTCCAGTCCAGACCCCTCACCATTAAGCTTCAGTTTTTCAGTTTCTTGTCACCTACCCTCTTTGCCTGTTAGAAATCAATTCAAAGAATCGGCCAGCCCTAGTGCATAAATACAGGATCACGTAGGCCGGGTTGCTGCTGGGGAACAGGAAGGAAAAAGAAAACTTTGTGGCCCTTTCACTAATCCTCCATGTGACACTGTATGCCGTGCCGATGGACCCTTCGGAGCAATCATCGCAAGCAGTTTGAGGTGAGTGGACAGCTCACCCTAATGGCTGCTAACGAGCAGTCCCTGGCTGGTCCTAATGAGTTAAAAAAAAGTCTCCAACTGGGTCAGATTAGGGCCGGTTCAGTTCGCCCTCCTCCCCCATTTGCCCTGGGGTAATTAGATCTGTAACTTAATTTTTATATGTCGATACTGGCAATTGAAATAGAATAGTGTTTACGTGTTTGTGGGTGGACAGCTGGGTGAGGGTTAAGATTAGTGGATAGAGAGGCTAGCTGGCTAAAATTGAACAGTGTTTATGTGTTTGTGGGTGGTAGGCTAGGTGAGGGTTACGGTTAGCAGATAGAGTGTCCAGCTGGCTGAAATTGAACATTGTCTACATGTTTGTGGGTGGAAGGCTGGGTGAGGGTTATGGTTAGCGGATAGAGAGGCTAGCTGGCTAAAATTGAACAGTGTCTACATGTTTGTGGGTGGAAGGCTGGGTGAGGGTTACGGTTAGTGGATAGAGAGGCTAGCTAGCTAAAATGGAACAGTGTCTACATGTTTGTGGGTGGTAGGCTGGGTGAGGGTTACGGTTAGCGGATAGAGAGGCTAGCTGGCTAAAATCGAACAGTGTTTACCTGTTTTTGGGTGGTAGGCTGGGTGAGAGTAATGGTTAGAGGAGGGATATGCTAGCTGGCTAAAATCGAACAGTGTTTACGTGTTTTTGGGTGGTAGGCTGGGTGAGGGTAATGGTTAGAGGAGGGAGATGCTAGCTGGAAAACCTCATGCAACAGCGGATGGCCCACTAACTTCACTTTACTAAGGTTTAAGAATGCAAGCATAGGATGGTTTCTCAACATGAAGAAATGACCCGACAACACCTTCAATAGTTCAATATGTTCTCCAGTAGTTTGAGTTTCCACTGCTATACCGAAAATTTTCTGGGATAATTCCACTGACAGTTTAAAAATAAATGGGTTTGTTAGAAGGCATGGTGGAGGTAGCTATGCCTGGAAAGGCTATTGTTAGAAAAGTGAAACAAAACCCTTGAGGACGACTCACTGTCTGCTTGTAAATACCTGACTTTATTTAGATGAGCAACCTTTTCCCAACAGTATTTTATTTACTTCAGGGACCCCCACAATAAGTCACAAACTGACCTGATTTACATTGTTTAAGAGTCAGAGGGAGCAATAAACAAAAACATTTTGATTGTTCAAGTAACATCAAGTAAAATGTTATGGCATTATTTTGTCATTGCATAATTCTGCAAAAGGAATAAGATAATAGACATAGCATGGTATATGTGTATTTTTTAGAAAGCAAGCTCTGCCTGGGATTTTCCCATTCACCTGAGCCAAAACCATACCCAGAGATCTGGGGAAACCTGCACAGCATGCTGGAAAAGCATGTCTGGGAAGAACATGTGCAGGGGCGTTGTAAACCCATTAAGTGCCCTGTGACTCTCTTTCTACACCTCAACACTTACCAGGGCCCTTCCACAACTCATACCAGGGCCCCTTTGCTCCACCGCAACCTATACTAGACCAAGCCCCCCCCGGCTCCACCTCAACTCTTATCAGGACTCCTTCACAAACCATACTAGGCCCCTCTTCTACAACCTATACCAGGGTCCCTCCAGAACCTCGGTCCTGCCACAACCAAAACCAGGGCCTCTAACTACCAGTATGTGTTAGATAATAGGTCTATTTAGTATTATGTATTTAATATTATATATTACAATTTATTTAAATTGAATGTTTCCATGAATGTGAGCCAATAATAATCAATAATATAAATAGATTATTATTATTGGTGTTCAGAGCTACTTTGTAGGTGTTGTAGTTTGATGTTGTTTGCTATGATTTTTCTCAGCCTCACTTGTAAGTCGCTTTGGATAGAATTGGTTGGGGGGGGGCTCCAAAGAAACACTCGTGCCCAGGGGCCTCGTAGTATGTTGATCAGTCCTTGCTGATCCAGAACGACGTACCCAAGTACCATAGTTTGAGAGTCAGAAAAACTGAAATTTTAAGTGCCAAGCTACAGTTTCCTATTTTTAAGTGCTGAAACAAGGTACACAGAAAAGTTCTTATAAGGAGATAAACAGTGCACAGCTAGTGGTCTTCTAACAGCTACACTATCTACTGACTACAGTAAAGTCGTACAGGTACAACTGAAAATGAACTGGTTCAAATGTACAATGCATACTGCACAATAAACAATTAGGTTCAGAAGCTAACTATCAGTACAATTAACTACCATATGGGTGAGAGAGTAGCTCATAAGTTTATGGTATATTGTGCTTGGCATTGGTATATTGTAGTGTTTACAAAGACAAATGAGAAGGTGACTTGAGAAAAACAAAAACAAAGCAGAGAACAAAAGAACCTTACTGTTTGCTGTATTCTGTATGTGTCTACTATTATGTTATTTTCCAGGAGTTCTCTCGACTCTGGGGTCAGGGAATAATTTTTCCCTCTGGAAAAATGCAACATGTTAAGAGCTTTGTGACAAATTCTGTTCGTAAAAATTCACTATAATACAAACATTTGACTGATTTATTGAGAACAAAGTCCACAAATATAAGAAACTACCACGAAACATATGATTTTGCTTAGATTGCAGTTAACGGCAAAAATGTGTTTAAAATGTTTCAGGATTGAGTTGCCGTAGTCCAGGTGCGAGATCGCCAGGACTGGGAGCAGAATCTGTGTCTCTTGTTCTGACCTATCTGCAGAATCGGGTCACTGAAGTAAACAGATCATAGTCCAGGGTAATGCCCAGGGCCACAAGATGTGAGTCATAAATCATTGGGAGAACTATTCAACTAAGTTTATTAACTATGATCTAATTCTTCACATGCAAAGTACAAACACTTTGGATAAAGAATTTAGTATCAAATCCTATTTATTGTCTATATTTAGTAATTTAGTAATTATACTAATAATTTAAGTAATACATTTAAGGGCTTTACCTTTTTAGAATAACTTAAAAACATAATAATATTTCGAACTAACAGTTATGGTCATTTAACAGTCATAATCCTCAATCCTCTGAACACTGGAGATATAGTTGTGTTAAACTGTGCCTAACGGGAAGAAAATAAAAAGAGGAAGAAAAATTATAAATTGAAGGACGTATGGGGGCAGGGGAAGCAGGGGACTGAGGGAATAGTGGTGATGGGGGGGCTATATTTACCAATAGCAGCTTTTGGGGACTCCAAGCTGCGTGAGAATCTTCTGCCCTGCTTTGTTGTGGAAATTAAATTGCAACGAGGGGGGGTAGTTGGTTACACGACACTAGAGGACTGGAGAACAGGCTTTTACACTGTGGTTGAGGGGTAGTGGGGGGGGGGGTCCATTGTTCCACTGGTCCCTGGGAAGTGGTGTATATGTGTGTGTGTGTGTGGGGGGGGGGTCACATGTAGCATCCCAAAAACATGTGACATATTTGCGTGAATAATAAGAAAGGCCAGAAAGAGAGATAAACAGAAATTGCAAAACAAGGGATGTGAAAAAAGGAAGAGAAGGACAGAGAGGAAAAAAGGAAGATAAATAGCTAATTTGATAAGATTTTTCTTAAATATGTGTTCAAAATAAGTGTTACACTGTCATGCATTAACATACGTGATAATGTCATTATGACAAATGAGGGATTTTAAATGCATGGCGTTAAGAATAAAATATCCCAGCGAAGCAGTTTGAAAACTTCTGTGGTCCCTCTTATGCTCCAACGTTTCTCAGTTCATGGCTGCCATTTGAGCGATGTCTCCTTATGACTAATGACGGCTGATTCTTCTCTTTTAAAAGCTTCTGTAGTCTGTAGTTACTTACATAACCCTCCAGCCTTCTAGCCAGAGTTATTATAGCACATTTTGTTATGATTCACGTGATTCTATCTCCATCTCATTGGATTCTGTGCTTGACACAGGTTGCCTTAAATCTTTAGTAAGTTGAAGTGTTTCATAGGAATAATTTCTTATGTGACCGGCAGCACAAAGCAGGTATTAAGCACCAAAATTAGAATAGCGTGGGAAAGACCTGGTGATTGTGTCCGAGACTGGGGGATCAATCTTATCGATTGCCATTCTTGCTTCAGTTACCATGAAGATGAATTGAATTAGCTGCTCAATTAAGTCTCCTCTTCTTGAAGACTAATGTCATAAAACACAAATTTTTCAATGTGTGTGTTGAATGTATTGAAGAAAGTGGAATTTTGCAAATAACATAAATATGAAAAAATTTCTGGTTTTATTTTTTGATTTAATATTGTATAATGCTGCTCATCAATGATGCAAAAGAGTTTGGACTGATGAACAAAAGAGAATGCGGTACATCTAAAGCGTGGACAAAAAAATGAGTACTATACAAGTTTGCTAACTTGACGGTTAGTCAAGTGATTTGAAAATTGATCCCGGGGTTTTGAAAGGTGAAATATTTTAGCGTTGGTTTGTCTTCGAGTGTCAGGCAATTGAACATTCACCCGCCGACGGGCATGTAGAAGACTTGCCTTCTTGTTCTCTCCTTAAATGACCCGGCCCTGGTAAAGAAAGGGGGTTTGTGGGATAGGTACCAGTGCAGAAAGCAGCTGTACAAGGTGAGAGGTCGCGACCCTCTGGGGCTGCTTCGGTTTCTGGCTTTGTGCCGTCCGCCCAACCCTGACAGACTGTGAAGCACTGCACTAAATTACTGCAGATGGGGGTTGCGGGGGGAGCAGCACAGGAGAGAGCTCCTCTGAGGCGTGACATCACACTGAATGATTATTTCACACAGCAGTGGTGGTTACTGGGGGAAACCCACTCAACATGTTAGCTCTCGCACATAAAACATTCTTAACATGTTAGCTCTCACACATAAACTTTCTCAACATGCTAGCTCTCGCACATAAACTTTCTCAACATGCTAGCTCTCGCACAGAAAAATGGTAGGGAGTCAGTCGGCACAGAAAATGTTCCACTATGCAACACTGCTTTTATTATATATTTTGTAGCTAAAACATAAATATTTCTTGATTCAAAATGATGTTGTTCCGGCAGTATAATTTTCACAATATGGTTACAGTTTTGTTAACATTTTTATTGAAATGCACACATTTAAAAAAAATTATAAAAATACACAGCTGTAAGGGCAGTTGAACAAATTTTGAATGGATTACTTGTGTTGTTTTCCAACAAGCCATATTCTCTTTTATCGTATTCTTCCACCATCGCTCATGTCCTAACATGGCACCTTATTCTCTTAGCTCACAGTACTATTCATCTAAAGTTCATTGTGCAGGGCATGAACAACAGTCCACGTGTTCACTGGTAGACTACTACATATTACTAGATCAACAAAAACTTTGTCTATATTGAATATCGCATTGTTTCCCAGCTTTGGTGATACTCAGAAATTAAGCGGCTGTAACTGTATTAGACACCTGAACACAAAGCCCCAACTTCGTTGACATTGACACAGGGGAGTTTGAATGCAGACGACCTGATACACGGGGCCCTGATCACCAGAGCAGCCTTGATTGGAAGTGAGGAGGCAGGGTGCCGGGAGGGGGGGGCAACTCTGCCAACTCTGACTGCAGTCTCCATGGATCAGACAACGTGTAGATCTGGAAGTGAAACCGGCCAGCTGGTTTAATCCGCTTCTCAACTCTGTTCAGCTATTTCCAAAGAACAGAAGAAAAACAAAAAGCATTTTTTAACCTGGTATGTATGAGAATCAGCCATCTGTGTAGGCCATGGCTGAGGTGGCCTTGCTACTGTGGTGGTCTAAATCTGTGCGAGTGATCACACTGACCATTAATCAAAGTTACATCTCCGTAGTAAAGAATGGCCCCTCTCTCTACATACACACGCCTGCTCACACACACACACACACACATACAACACTACGCAAACTCACACAAACACACACATGCCTGCACAGACACACACACACATACCTGAGCACACACCCACCACTGCGCAGACACACACACACACACCTACACGCACACACACATACACACACAAACCACTGCGCAGACACACACAACACTGCACAGACACGCACACACAATATTGTGCAGACACACAAACCTGCACAGGCACACACACACAACATTGTGCAGATACACACTGCGCATACACACGTAAAACACTGGGCAGAAACACTCACACACAAATGCACGCACAGATACACACAAACACACACAAACACACACACACCCACACCACAGGGCAGACACACAAATACCTGCACAGACACACACACACACACAGACACTTACACCTGCGCACACACACGCCTGCACACATACACACGCCTGCACACACACACACACACACACACACACCCCATCGTCGTTCTTTTCCCTGTTTACAAAAGGTTGTGCAGGGCTCATCTGACTTATTTGTTCTGTGTGGCTGCAGATCCCCATAAATTACTCTCCGGACATATTGTGGCCAAAGAGAAACGTGGGCTTTTGTGTTGGTAGGGGCTGAGGGGGTGGAGGAGTAGATTGAGAAAGGAAAGTAGCTGAAGTTTTTGGGGGAGGGGCAGAGATACAGAGAAAAGGAAAACCTCTGGACGAGGCCGCTGGCTGAACAGCAAGCGGGAGGCCTACCGGTTGGTCGCAAGGGAGGTCAGGCTGTCGCGCGGCCCAACGTTCCCAGCGCACACAAACACCAATTGTGTCCACCTGCCCCCTGTATCACAGGAAGGAGGGCTCTAGGGAGGGAGCCAAAATTTGGTGAGAAAGGGCCAGGTCCTTTGGGGCTGCCCTCTGATTGCAACAAACAAGCTATGGGCCAGGAGTAGAGGGTGGTGTTTGTGTGTTGGTGTGTGTGGGGGGGGGGTTAACTGAGGTAAATTGTAGAGCGACTGGGTCCCAAGAGCCCCGCCCCAAATTGGTGCTTTTCAGTTTGTCCCTTTGGTAGAGGGCGCTTGATTCAGGGGTTGTTGTTTTCAAAGATTTATGTGGAGCGATTTTTTTTTCCCATGCCACCGTCCACAACGGCTGGAAAGCCTTGGGGGCAATTAAGCAACAGATAATTAACTTCATTGAAAATGAGCCGTGAATAGCAGCCTTCTTGTGGAGCGCCTCTCTTGTGCGGGGGCCCTGTGGGGTGGGGGTCCAGATAGAAAGGGAGAGACAGAGGAGGGAAAGGAGGTCGGGAGACCCAGCAGTCCGCTCTTCTCAGCCACTTGTTTCTCCTCTCCTCTCGGTCAGAAAACAGCAGACTGAGGAGAAAAGGAGGAACGCAGCGCTGGCATTTTCCTCCTCTTTTTTCTTCCTGTACCTTCTTTCTTTTCTGCTGCCTGTCTCGTGTTTGAAAGGATCAGAGGAATGGAGAGGGCTCATTCAGTTGTCACCTTCATTTCCAATTATACATTCCACAAGAAGGTCCTTTTAACGGCACAACATCACAAGAGAAAGGTGTAACTAGAACATTTTCATTCCCCTTTTAGAAAACAGCCTACAGCATTATCGCCAGCTTACACATACGGTCATTATTTTACTATAAAGACTAGTAAAAACCTGTTGCTGTGGTCTTGATGTTATGTTTAAGGCAGCTGCTTCAGAAGGACGCCTCGGATAGCAACCTGCTTGTTGATCGTAAATAGCCATGTGCATAGTGTTTCGTGCGCCTTGGGTCACTGGAGGTGTGGGCGACACCACTCTGGCATGACCAGGTTGTGCTGAAGTCCCAGCCTCGAGCATTGCAGCCCGCAGATCCTTCCACGCACAGCTGTCAATCTAAGGAGACTCTCAACTCTGACCTGTGTCTGACAAATTAGCTTCTGTTTATTTTCATCATTTCGCTCAACAGCCACCACAAAGCAATCCCTAACTGCAGTAAATATGACACTGTGCAAGAGAAGCACTTTAGTCCAGAGTAAAATTAACTGGGGAACTCCTGGCATAAATCAAACTTGAAATTGAAAAAATAATTATAGACAAGATCCTGAGAAAATCAGCTGTTGCCAACCATATTGCCTTAGCAGTAATCCTCTGATGATCAGTTTTCCAATGTACAATTCATGAACTCAATATTATTGTTAATTAATTAACACATCAACTTTGTTTGTTTAACTTCATAAATGAACAAATTTGATTAGTTTTTTGTTTTGTTTTTTACCTAATACTAAAAATGCAATACTATGTAATTAAAAACACAAAATAAAAGTTAGAAATATATATTTTTTAAAGTTTTTGGAAAAGATTTGTCAAAATCTGACATATATTTAATTTAATATAATAATATAATATATTTAATTTAATTTATCAAAAATTATTTTAAAATCGCATGTTGACACCATATAGTCCATTGTAAAATTCAGTGTAATGCTATATTTAGAAGCAGTGCTAATTGATAGATTTGCAATACACGACATATGCTTGTACAGAGCTTTTCCTGCTTGTTAGGCAGCTGCATAAAGCCAGAGAGTCTTTTCCACAGAATGCTGGGTCTGTTCGTCCGTCGTGCTGGGACTGGCAGCTGCTGCTGCCAGTGGAGGTGTTCAGGGATGTTGTTCAGTTGATAAAGAGAAAAAAAGAAAAAGACCCCACATGGAGGAAGTTTGTGCAGCTTGATGCTAAAAAAAAACAACCCAGAAACTGCTACGGCAACGGTGGGAAGTCAAGGCATGAGTCAAAGCCAGACTTGTGATGATGAGCATCATGTGGTGGAAGGAGGCCTTGAACTTGTCTTGAAGAGAGGGGCATGCTGGGGGCATCCGTTTAGGCAAGCGCCGACCTTGTGAAACTGTGATGTCAGTCATTGGCACATAAGCCCTTAAAAACTGAACTAGACCAGACAACTTTGTGTCTTAAAAAGTGATTTATTTTAATGTTCTCATTATAGAATCAAGTCTGCATACCGTGTATTTTCTCCACTTTAAACACGGCATTCAGAACTATAATTAATAATTCTACACACTGTTAGGATCGTCAACGACAACCATGCAGTTAGCCACAAGCTATTCTCAGTGGGAAATGAGGACCAAGTTTGTTAGCACAGTTACGCTTTCAAGCTATTCTCAGTATGAAATGAGGGTGAAGTCTGTTAGCAGTTACGCTGTCAGGCTATTCTTAGTCGGTGAAGTTTATAGGCATAGTTACGCTGTCAACCTATTTCCAGTCGGTGAACTTTGTTTGCACAGTTACGCTGGCAAGCTATTCTCAGCATGAAATGGAAGTGATGTTTCAATTAATCATGTAGCCTATGTATGTTATCACTTTGCTATTTTGTTTTTATTATTATTCATTTACATTATCGCTATGCAAGTGATTTTATATACGAAGTGTATAATAAAAAATTGTATTTGCACTGCAATAATGCGCAGCTATGGGTGCCCATTTACTGCTGATCATTTAAGAAAGGGTATTCTGCTACAGTGAGTATAATTTACATTGCGTATTATCCCAGTTGTCCCAGCCAAAGCCCACCCAATTAAATGATTTCAATACTTCTTATAGTTTAGTATATTAAGATGAAATGTACATTTATTTCATAATATATCTGATATATTTATCATTTGTTTCTTGTTTCTATGTGGATTGTACTTCAAACGTGTTAATTGAAAATGCAGGTCTGCATGCTTAAATTGTTGAATTGATGAGTAGCACTCTGAAGGTGAAATAACTGATGAGAACCAATTAGCTGTCTTTGTAATAGCCCCTATATGAATCTGTCTTTGGGCACATGGCAGACCTTGCAATTTAACAGTGCACTGTTTTGTTTAACTCTGCTTTGATGTGTTCTCCCATTGTAACAGTTACAGTGCATTTCTGCAAACCCAAAGAGGTGAATATGTTTTCTGCAATGATATTATTTGACTCAACTGACTGTGGTTGTAACCGTTAGCCCCCGATATGGCTGCTCGTTACGGCTGGGCTAACCACAACATCTTGCACAGTAGTTATCAATACCAATGTGATGGAAGTGGGAAACGTGAAAATGCAAGTGAAGGCCTTATCAACACCATATGTGCTTCAGTTACCCTCAGTGCCCTTCATACGTGCCCATTGGCTGACAAATGCTGGGGTAACATGTTATTTGAGATCAAAACAAGTTCTGGTACCCTCAGATATCAAGGGAAAGGGTGCAAACCAAGAGAAGTGAAATGTTTCCTAAACGGTGAAGAAGTTGTTTCAGCAGTTAGTGTGTGTGTGTGTGTGTGTGTGTGTGTGTGTTGTGCGGGGGGGCGGAGGAGTGAGAGAGATACTCTGGGGCAGGTGTGTCTGCCTGTTTCCACTGCACTTAGTAGACAAATTTAATCATCTATGAAGAAAGTCCCAGTTGGATGCTAAAAAATTTCATGCAAAATAATAATTATTATTAACTAGTTATTTAGTTAACTATGAAGAAATTACCAAAAATAGTAGTGTGAACATAGTAGTTTCACTTTATTCTCTTGAAATTGATTAACAAAATTTGTAATTTTTGTATCTAAATTGGTTTTTGCATGGCGGTTGTATACTTGAACCATGGTACTAAACCTGAATTGCTTTAATAAATATGTAGATATATAAATAGGCATATTCATATGAAATGGTAAGCTGTGGATGTTGCTTTACGAAGTGCCTGTAAACAACTTTCCTAATAAATTTAGATCAAGAGATTTTCTGAACATATTCAAAACAGAACAACAGAAATATAAGGAGAATACCTCCTTTTTATGGAAATGATGTCCACATAATCAATTGTCCACATAAATAAGTGTTATGTGGACCGTCCAGGAAGGCATCACTAACGGCAGGGTTAGGGCTAGGGTTAGGGTTAGGGTCAGGTAAAAGTATAGGAAAATATTTTTAAATATCCTATTGATTACATTTATATAAGATTTCTAGAAGTAATTTTGAGTTACTTGTGCAATGAAAGCCCGTATGAATTGCAACTCAAAACTGGAATTGTAAAAACTACTTGAATGGCGAAACCCCCTTTTTGTAGTGGTGAAACTAAACTTCTGAGTAATATAAACCTAGCAATTGGACTTGTTACTACTCACATCTTTCTGACAAAAGGCTGATAAATGTAGGTTTAAAAGAAATATGAGCATTTAAGTTAAAAATTTAATTGGATTCTGCATAGCATAATCTAGTTAATTAATGATTAGCTAGCAAGTGCTTATTGCATCAAAAGGTTCATATTAGAACATTTATTTTTGTGCTGAATTGGCATGGTGCGGCCTAGGCTGAGGTGGGTTAATCGGCAGTGCTTCTCTCAACGTGTTGCTAACAAATATCTCTTCCCAGGTGCCTACAGGTCTGCAGTACTGTTGAGACTGACGTGGCCTTCCCCTAATTGGCGCTGTACCTCTGTGTCGCCTGCGTTCTGTAAAAGAGACAGTCGGCTGAAAGGCGACCGGGATTGGAGGAGCCTGGTTGTACTTCCTTACCCTCCCTGCATGTGGTGATGGGAGTTATAGCGACAAGCTGAGATGCATTGCCGATATCAAAGGAGAGGGAGAAAATAATTGTTTTTTTCCAAATATATATATATATATATCTCATATTACTTACCATTTTATACACAAATTATAAAATCTCACATTAACGGGGTTTTTTTTCTCCCTCTCCACACTATCTTAGACTCCTTATCACCCTTTGCATAAGCCTTGGATGGCAAAAACCATAACTTTGAACTCCTCAGCAGTGAAACTCAGAACACCTCAGATGAACCCTATTTAAACACATTAAAACTGATATTAAAGAATCGACTTAATTCCAATTCCAATTAATTAGACACAGCTTTGACTTGAATATTGTTAAGTGTAGCTTCTTGTTGCTGTAAGTGTAGTCCGTTTTGAAGAAGAAACTATGAATCCCTCCCTGAAACTTTCATTTGAGCCACCTTAGAATGACTAAGTGAGATCAAAAGTACGCTCAGGCCAGGAGATGTGAAGTTTTGTCCCTGCTGTGCTAAATTTTAATGCGTGACAAGTTGCTGGAGAAGACAAAGAATGAAGAATGAAGTGAATAAATATAAAAACATCACATTTTAAATTCTCACTCAATAAACTGTGCTTGTTTACACTGACGTTTAATTAGTCTACTGTAAACGCTGCCTTATGCACAGATGCGCTCTCTCACCCACTCACACACATACACTGACCCACACACATATCACTCCTAAACACCTAGGTTTCAAATCCATCCACAGTTTGGATTGTGACTCATTTATGGAGATTGCACCACAGGGTATATTCAATATAAAAGCTTCTGTGATTTAGAGTGAGTTTCAATGAGTAAGCTGTAACTGGTAAGTCCCAAAAGGTTGCATTATATCTGCAATGAAAAAATAAATAAATGTGCACACATTTTACATTAACTTAAGAAATATAAGTGAATTATTTTAAATAAATGTGTGAATAAAGTTAGTTTAAGCATGTAGTGATCCTCTTATTCTTACTGAACAGTGAGGAACTTGAGCAATGACGATGCAGCATAGCTGACTAAGGTTGGAATAGTTTGGTTATGATCGTACTCAGTTTATTGAGGCTACTGTTATTCACACACATCGACTGCTTAAATGACAGTTCTTATAGTCTATTGGGCACAATTACTGACCATTTGAAAAGACAAAAACAGTGAAAACCAAACCAACACTAAGATTGCTTAACTGCACCAATAGCACTAAACAGGAAATGAATGTTAAGAAACTGTTTTTCACTTCGTCAAACGTCAAAGGTTGCACCAAAAACAAACGACCTGTCTCTTCTGATTAAACACCACTGTGTGTTAGTGTAGAAATACTTTTGGTCTTGAACGATTTAAAGGAGATTTGACACGGAAAATGGAATCTGGCATAATCATGGCAAAGTGCATTTCCAAAAGTAAATTATATACACATTGCCTCTTAAAGTGACATCTATCACTGCCATTTAGTTATGGTTAGAAAACGGGACACATAATTGATTTAAAATAAAATCTATACAAAAGGTTATCACCAAATTTGTTTATGGGAAAAAAACGAAAATAACCATATTACAGCATTTAAGCAAGTGTAATTTACACATTATGTTTTTCTAAATTTCACCATACGACCTTGCAACGTTGGTTTAGAAAATAAAAAAGGCTATTTTGTTGGTCAAAGTAAAGAAGGATGCTATGTATGGATGTGTGGCCTGAAATGGAACGCAGTTGTCACATTTATCACAAATTACACAAAGAGCCATGGTGAAATCCAGTTCAGCTCCTTCTGATAAATGTACAGTTAACCATTTCCAGTTAGGGCCTGCGTGCATTACCTCTCCCAGTCCAGGCTAGTTTGGCTCCTCTTCCGCCTGCATATAGGAATGAAAAATTGTTTTTGCAACCTTTCCTGCACATTGCCAACACAAAGGGACATTCTTTCAGCTGTGATGCATGAAGCAAGCCACTTACTATAGTTTTAATACCGTCTATTCATTTCCATATGCAAATTACCTCGGACCTAAGCTTGGTCGTCCTAAGGCTTCTAGCCGATTCGTGGGGCCACACAGACACAATAACACAGACTTCCAAACGTAAGCGCTGATATATGCACTTGTCACTGTTTTGTGCACTCCTGTGTACAATATAATTTAAAACTATTTAAATGTTTTGCATTTCCGCAGTTAAATCAGAAATGACATCATTTTTAAAAAAAAGATTTGCCTGATGCTGGAATAAAATGCAAAAAATGTCACATGGTAGCAGAACAAGAAGGAGTAGGACAACTGCTTTTTCAATCCCTAAAGCTGCATTCAGACAGAGACGCATCCTTTTTTTCTCTCTCTCTAAAATGCAGGCGTCCAGGAAGCCGGTAGGAGACGCTGGTTAGAGACAAGTGGAGAAAAGCCCTGCTGCTTTCATCAACCACAGCCCTGGCCTCCCTCTACCAGTTGTCCTCTCCCCGTCACAGTCTGCAAATTACATGAGATTCACCTGTGGAACAGAGCCAGTCTAGTGCCATTAGAGCTAGGACTCTTTTTAAAAAGGCAGGTGTCAGCCGGGGTGTAAAGAGAACACCAACGATTACTGTACTATGTGAGTTAACTATATGTTTTATATGTTTAAAGCAAGATAAAGTGTTTGATAGAACTCTATAATTATATTTAGTCCAGAAGTCCAAGTTTGAGACATTATAATGCAATAATGAATAATAATTACCAGTTTATTTAAATTATTATTTGTTTTAATTAAGTGGGGCCTTGAGAGTGGGATAGTTAGGGAGTTAATACATGCAATTGTTATTTTTATTGCAGGAAATGGCATTCAAAATGGGAGATCGATGTACTGACTGTTTTTACCTCTTGCACCTGGTGCCATCCCTGAACCGGAAGCAACGGGTGGGGCATAATTGATTGGTACCGCACGGGGGGACAAGTGGTGTAAACAACCATGAGATTGCTAGCCAGCTAGGGCCATTTGTGAGCTCATTGAGCTGGTGGGTCTACTGTTATGCATAGTATGCTAGGAAAAGGGGGGAACTTAGTCCTAACAAATGGCTATTCTTGCACAAAATGCTGCATCACGAACTGATGTTTACCAAATGCTACACTGGTGTAAGAAGTTGGATGACTACAAGAATAGTGGGACGTTCAGATAAACTACAGCAGAGGCAGCAGATTTTAGCAACTGCAGCAAAGGTGCCACCCTCAACAGCCCAACCCTTCGGGTCATCCTCAACCAAGCTCATCAATTAGCCTGGTCCACTAAAGAGTGCAGTCTGCTTAGCTTCCCTGGATTCCGATATCCGAGAGGATGGGTTAGACCGTGAGTCTGCACATCAACGGCAAGACAGTATGATACCTTAATGGCCTTCTCAGCACTCACACTCACCCTTTCAACAGAACTGGGTGCTGGAGGATGCCAGAAGCAGGCACATGACAAGTGTTGTAGGAATATGAGCAGTTAGCTGCTAAGCCAGCATCCTGCGCCTGGTTCATCGGCTGGGCTCCCTTCCACTGTAGCCTCTCAGCTTCCCTGGTTACGGATGCTAATATCAGTGCTGAAAAGCTCTTCTGGGGCTAATAAAAGTCAGGTTAGAGTGTCTGTGCAGAGTGACCGGCTGAATGACAGAGGCAGATAAGAATTTGTCTAACCAAATCTCCACCAAACTGCTGTTTTACAGTGCAAATGCAAATAAAGTCACTGAAACAAATACAAAGTATTTCACAACCACATCACCACTGTGCATGTACACAATATACTGGTTTCATTTTTTTACAGTTCTGGTGCCGTGAGATATGGATATTTGAAGAGCAATGCCAATGGGGGGTGGTGTTGCTGAGCTTGTTGAAAACGACATTGACATCACTTCCTGGAGTGGATGATAAGAGTACGATTGGTTCCATCGCCATGCATTTCTGGAATGCTGCTGGACATTGGAACTGATGTAATGTGTCACTGTGCTGACTCTCACACATTATACACATTTAAACAACGAGATAGTGTCTAGCATACCCTCAGAAATGCATTTTCAGATGTATTTTAGGTCCAATCAATTTAGTCTGCTACATTGTAAAAACTCTAGCGAACATTTTCTATCCTAATGCTCTCATCTCGACACACTGGTGTGCTCCTCTTTATCGCTGTTGCTGCAATTAAACTATTCCCACAAACAAAAACAAATCATTCAAAACCATCACATTTGTATTGTATGGATTTAGTCTCCAAAATTTTGAAATTTTGTTAACCTCGGAAATACATAGCCTGGCCACAGAATTATCATTTGCAGAAGTTTTTTACATTCAATAAACCTCGGCCCGAGGTTCGATACAGAAACATGGAATACTTTTAGTAATGGGTAGGTCTATCGTACGTATTTTCTGCCTTTCTGATTTATTTGGTACCTGTATTGAACATCCATCTTCCTTATTTTATAGATTTTATATGGGGAATTGTGAATGTTCAAAAATAAATAATAAAGATATCTCCAACCCTTGGCCATGGTTACTCTGGTGTAATATTTTTGGGGTTTCTATCAAGGATGTAACACCGTGGCTATATTATTATAACACAAAACATTTTTAGCGAGTCGCATATAAGTATTTCACAAAGTATTTGCTTGCTTATAGTCACAGCAATTAACGGTTTCTTAGTTTTGGACTTATGAAGCAGGATCTGAAGCCACAAACTCTAAAAATTCAGCACTATGCAAACAGGGTTCACATTTTCTTGATTATATTGTACAGCTTTGTGCCTCTGCATTGCTTCGCTATATAAGCAACGCGTAATAACCGATTGCGCCACTGGAGCCCTCTGTACCCACCTGCTTTTCCCTTTTCTTTGCTGTATTTATGTACCGGGTAGTCTCCTTAATGTCTCGCCCTGTGTCACAATAAATAAAGCCAGCCTTTATGTTTTTGTGAAGACATTTTTTGTGTAAGGTAAACTCACTAAAGAAACTAAAAGTGAAACTGCAGGAGATTTCTTGGTACAGAATTTATAAGAACTCGTTCAAGAGCAGAGAATAACTATTTACCGGCACCTGAGGACAAAGACCGTTTGGGAAGATGGGAAAGTTTAGGATCAGTCTGCAGACTGAGGGTGATTCCCAAGTTTCTCAACAAGCCCTATCAAACCCCAGGGCCTTTATCGTCTGAGTAATGTTCTGGAAGCATCGGCGTCGCCCCCCTCTGTCCCAGTAGTAATTTTCTGGAAATGGGAAAAATTATTACAGAACGTGGGAGAGGAGAGGAAGGGTGGGCGGAGTAGAGGATGATGCCACAGCCGTGTTTCTGTTAGGGGAGCGTAGTGCTTTGGGCTGAAAAACTGGGGGAGCTGGAGTTCCACTCCCACCCCCAGAATTGGTCTGTGCCCGCTCCCCACCGCAGCATTCCACTCCTCACATTCATGCTCTTACTGGAAGTCCAGGCGGGGTCTCAGGCCGCCTTCGTCATGGAGACGGCCAGTTTTGATGAGAAGCAGATGGGAGGGATTGTTTTGGAGAGCTGGTGGTGGTGTGGGTGTCGGACGGGAGTGGTGGGGGGGTCTCTAAATCGTCACCCCTGGATCCCACGTTCCCAGCAAAGGGTACAAACAAAAAACAAAGCAGAAGGGAGAAAAGGGGGAGGCCCTGGACAGGACTCCAGCCCCCTGGATGACAGTAACTAATCTAGAGGTGGATTTAGATTCAGGCCTGGTGAAAGGAAGAAAAGGGAACTCCTACAAAGGCTGGAGCACTGAATCCGGCCTCCATTCACAGGCAGGAGGACCACTGCGGGCCCATTCACTGCAGAGCCATGCACTGTGGCTCTGAGCCAGGCCAGTTTTACACCGGCACCCGGGGGGGTTATCGATCTTTAAAGATGCTACTGCACTATTCGGAGTTATCTAAAAATGTAATTATTTTAACCTGGTCCTCGCCGCACAGGATTCCTGCTTCATGGCTGTCCCCACATTTAGATTTCGGTTTGGGATTGTTGATGCCACATTTTTCCATTTGTAGTATTTCATTATATCGTCAGTTCATGCCATTGCACGCATCACAGATTCCCCTCAACAGACAAATTCCGAAGTCAAATGTTGCTATACTTGGGTCAGTTTTAAAGCTTGTTGGGCTAAATGGCTTCCGCTCATTTGTTCTATCTTGTTCTATCTTTTATATCTCTATCTTTTGTCCTTAAATTCCCTATTACCGAGTTACTTTGTACTGCTGTCATGTCTAATCACAATCATATCTGATAAATTGCGTTCTGTTTTGGAATTAATGTTAGGCGACAATGACTTGTCCTTTCTTATATGACAGGAAAGTACCCGGGGGAGGGGGTTCCGAACATGCCACGTGTAGGTAATATTGAAGGAGCTTTATTTTATAAAAATGTATGTGGGTATGTACCCTGAGTCCGAATGAGGTGCAAATGCTACTGGACAGCTGGGGGAATTTTTGCTTTTGTTGACTGCCACCTTTGAGGCTCCTATAGAGCCTTCTCGTAATCAGTGCTCCTTCCAGGTGCAAATCACCTGTGAAATGTACCTCAGTGTCAACATTGTGCCAAAGCATTTTTACATATAGTGCAAGTCAAGAGAAGGAGGAAGAAATGGAAGTGCAATGTGGTTAAAAGGGATCTCCAGCTGGGCAGTTCTCCTCATCAGAAACCGTGACTTTTTGTATTAAATTAGTTACATATCACCGGACAAGCCCATCCTGCAATCAGCTGTCCATAGACAACAGTGTAAACCATGAAAGTGCTTTTTCTCTTTTTAAAAAATTAAAAAAATTCAACACATGAACATTAACACTCACTACAGAATTATACTCACAACAGCACTATTCATTAGCAGGGCTTTTGCTTCACTACCTAACAAAACTCTGTTATAGAAGAGAAAAGTTATTGCATGGACCATCCTCGCATTGAGTGAGCTTTAGGGAACATATCATAAACAAAACAGTGCAACTGACTACGGAGTTCAAAGGCCGATTGTAGTCTGGATACAGGATAAACCTGTAAGAATGAGAAACTCTCATTATTATTACTTTTTGTTTCTTTTAAAACACTGGTGTAATTGTTGACTTTAGCAAGAGGCATAGAGGACGTAAAAAGTGATATGTACATTGACCATCAGAGGTAAGTTGTCTTACATGTCACCCCACCCCCTTATAGTATACATTTTATTTAATCCAGAGAAATAGTGTACATGCAATCCATGTACAAAAGTGTTACAGTGCATGGTAAAAAAATTGTGATTTAGCAACCAAGCTACCATGTCCAACAGTAAGGGGTACAAAGACATAGTCAAGATGGTACAAAGACAAGTGCTTCTTGAGGAAGTACATAGTATAGCACTAGGTATGTACTGTATAAGATAAACATCACTGTTAGCATAGAGAGAAAAATAACAAAAGAAGAACTGCCAAGTCCTCTGCATTAATTAAAGTTTTATTCAGGAGCGAACATTCACAGACAGACCCTAACGAAAAGCACTCGTATGATTTAACGATTCTTAAACCTCGATGATTAAACCTTTCTACAGCGTCTACAACTGGGTGTCAACACCCTGGCCCTAAGGCCAACTGGGACACTCCAAGCCCAGAATGGTTTACCCTTCAAGCCCGCATATCCCTCAATTGCTGTATTGTCGTCTGAAAGTGGTTACTAGTGAAAACAGTGATGTGATCCGGGGTCAGTATCGGGAACTGCAGGTCTAGCTCGAGAAAGAAGGCGAGGAAAGACTGTGCTGAAGCATCGTACGAGCTTGCTGTAAGCTTTTTTTTTGTTTAGTTTTTTAGGTCTTTCAATACAGAAGAGCAGGATAAAATCGATGAATTACTGATACAATTGTTCCTAAATTGTCTTCCCTTGAGTACTATACCAAAACATTTGTGAACGTGAGAGAATGTTCGTTTACGGAACTTGCCTTTCATGTTCGTCCTTTTTGTAATCCCTGCCTATGCCAAGTTGTCACCCTCTGTGTTTAATTCAATCCAATTTGGAGGACCTGTAGTTCTGGGCAGCAAGATTTAAAATAATGGCATATTTGATTAAATTCAGGTTGCTGGATGGGCAGCATGGATGTACCCAGCCTTAACTTTGACCCCTATGGTTTTCCCCAGCACATCAGCAATGAAAGGGATATTGCCTGATAAGTGAAATTGCAACGTAAAAAGACGATTGATGCAGCAGCATATGAAACTAACCACTGTTGTAATGCCAGATTCAGTAAGGTGATGGGATATATGACCCCACTATACATATAAAGGGCAAGCCTGTAACCCACTTCCCCATTCAAAACACAGAGCCCCAGCCATAACAACTGCTACCTACATCAACAGTCTGTGCCTCATCCATTCAGGCCTCTCACAAATGGAAATTAGTTGATTGTCATACAATCTTTGAGAAAGGGCAGGTAAGGGAAACACAGGAAATGTGTCTTTGGTAGAACCATCAGGGCCTCTCATCTGTCTCACCGTTAGCATATGAGTGGGCTACCCCCACCTCTGAACTCGACCTCAGATAATTCGGAGTGGTGCCCCTCATCGGTGACTGCTCGTCTAATTCCCCTTGATGTTCAATGGCATTCCTTTATTCCTTTTATTTTAATCCTTCTGGAGAATATAAGAGCTGCAGGGACCATTCTCACCCTGAGTTACACCAAGTGAAGAAGGAGAGAGCATGCTGGTAGGGCAGGATAGGAGTGGGAGGCCCAGGTACTCCAGATGCGAGCTAATTGTGCTCACCCTTACTATCATTCAAGCAATGCTGTTGAACATCGGCCTATATGGCTGTTCTTTCCTTCCCTGTTTTCTTATATCGCTTGTGATGAGTGGCACCATTCTAAGTTGATCTATTTCTGTGCTGCAGACAAATGCTTGAGTGTCCTGAGGGGGAAGTGAAAGCAGGCTCCTGAGAGGGGACACAGGGTGAGGGGAGTGTCCCATATGTGTTTTTATATATGTTCTTGTGTGTCTTTTATGTTTGCAGAACGATGCACAGTATTGACTGTATCTGATTATAGTCATGTGCACTGTGTATGTGTGTGGTATTGTCAGTGGTCATCCAAAACATTTTATTAATATGGCTGCCCTCTGGTCAGTGTTATTTTTTGCTGGTGTTGATTTGGCACAGGGGCCTGAACTCTCCCATTCACCACTGCCACCCCACACACACCTCCTTGGCTACTCTCTTCTTCTCAGCACCGCCCGCCACCAATGGTCCAGACGTGTTTATTGGCCGGCTGAGTGTGTTTATTTGAGCCAGACCCGCTCCTCATCCGGCATATGGAAGTCCACAACAATGAGCCTCTTATGAGCAGCACAAAGTGGGCGGGGCCAGCTGACCGGGCGATAAACAGCAATTGCCAGATCTGTTACGAGAACCAAAAACAGCCACTCCACCCAACTGCAGGGAGGCTTGGAGAAAGCCCAATAAAATGGCCCCAGGCCTTTGAATTGGACTGTATACCCACCACACAAAAAAAAACAAAAAAAAACTTTGACAGTTAACAAACTGCTAGAATATGTTTCAAAATCGAAAATACATTGTGGTTCTTTTGGAAAAAATTTCTAGAATTTATACTTAAAATCTATAAAGTCTATATACCCCATACTGCGTGTATCCATTTTCATATTAATAATAAATTAATATCTGACCCTGTACCCTGGGGAGTCTGAGAGAGAGAACTATATAAACATCCCTGAACACTACATAGAAGCATTACTTTGGTTAAATAATAGATATGATTTTATTATAGTTATTACTATTCCATCACTTGTGACAGACTTGTGAACAATCATACAATTTCTGTTGTAATTCAATTTGACTGTGTCATTTGTATGAAACTCTGAGTATTCCAGGGTACAGCAACCTGAAAATCAAATAAATGTACTGTATAGATGAAAATGTGAAACAGAAGCTTTGGAAAAAATGAACTGATATAGCGCCATCTCTTCTTCATGAAACAGGTTTTTACCACCCAGAGCATCTCCATCCTGCACCTGCCCTCGGTGGCCCTGAGTAACGAACGCGCAACATAAAAAAGGACAGCTCTAAATCATTTCTTCATATGCCCACCAAGCGCCAGGGGTTTGGGTTTGGGTGCCCGACTTTGTTATTCTTGTGGGAAGCTGGCACAATCTCGGGTCAAAACCTGCCGCTTCTCCTTCCACTGACACCCCCACTGCCCACAACACCGCGACGAGAAATAAAACGGTCACAAAAAGCCTGTGTCGTTAGCAAGGGTTATGTAAGTGGTGCGGCGGGCTGCTAACAGTTGTTAAGTCATTCCTTCCTGGCTATGAAAAAAAGGGCAAAGAAAACAGAGCGCCTCGCCAGCCTGATTTCGGGCAGATAAGGAGACATATAAGGGCGTCCTGAGGCTAAGAGCCAGGCATGGTGTGGTAAGGGAGCTAAGCCTGGTGTGGTTTGTATAAAACCCTCTTCAAAACTGTGACCAAGCCCGCCACTCCCTTGCCGCAAAAGTCGTTGGGCAACTGTAGAGTTGAGGGGTTACTTAACCAACAGCGACCACACTTTATTTCAATGTCACAAAGCGAGCCACTCATCCAGTGAGGCACTGCCCAAAAACGTTGACAACAATGATAAGTTACTGGCTCGAAAAATATGGCTGTTAAGAGTTGTGTAAACCCATCACACGACCCCTGCCAGCCCCTGCAGCTGGTCTCTGTGCCTGCACCCGTCGTTACAAAAAGTCAGCTTGCAGGGGAGTGTGGTGGATTAAGCCTGGAGGTTGGGTGCCCAATTCGCGAGGGACCGCTTGATGGCCGGAGCATTCGCCTGCCCACTGGCCCGCCGCCACGGCTCGCCCACAGTTCACATGCTAACTAAGTGCTCCTGGTCTTCTGCGCAGGAATCTGTGGCGGGAAGCACAGTGAGCAGCTCAGAGGACGGGGCATCTGTATAATCCCATTGTTGCCCTGGCGAGGACCCGTGGCTCGTAGATAATTGGTGGAACCACACCAGACCCCTGCGCATCCATTGTCTCCCCAATGATTGTCCTTTTTGAGCCAAGCCATCCATTCTATAGCAGGGGTGTCGGGCGGCAGGGTGGTGGGGGGTGGGGGTTATTTCTTTGTGGATCCCCCTCCCCAGAGTTCTCCTTGTGTCCTTTGATGCTGCAGACTCAAATGCTGGAGTTGCAAAGTGAGACAGTTATTGATCAGGATGTATTGAAAATGTGTAAATAGAGGAATATATATGATCCAAACTTGACGGCAGTCCTTTAAAAAGCTGTATAACTCTCAGGCAGATTCTCGCTATTGTTGCTAAAACAATGTATTCTCTCGCCACTGTTCAAACAGGATTTAGTTTGGTTTACTGACACCCTGCTCAGCAAAGACTAACCATGGTGTCTGTTGTTTTTCTTTCCTCTAATTAAACATCCCCCTCTTTATCTGCAGCAAGAAAACAAGTGTTGTCATGGTATAGCTTGAGTTTGCCCTCTATCTTGGTTATAACAGAATTTGAGAGATGTTTACTTTCCTGTCAGTGATAAGACATCATTGTGGTCTAAATGGATATTGCTTTCAGTTGTTAGAAGTACTAGAACAAATGTTTACAATATATATTAACAGCGACCCGAGTAACAATAGTTGTTTTTTCCAGACAGTCACACATCAATGAAGATGAAAAGGGATGGAGCTAAATTGAATACTGTCCTGAATTACAGTTTTTAATGGATGGTACTGACACAATTCAAGTAGTCTTCATTGATGGGTAAGTGGGATTGGACTTCCTCCATTGTTTTACTTCATTAAAATGATGTGTATGAGCATCTATCTAACACCTGTTAGGGCAACCTATACTGGTATCAGTGGTAGTTAACTCCTATAGTTACTTACTGTTACTGGTATATCACAAGGAAAACCCAGATCCTAAAAAGTCCTTTTAGTGAAAAAAGTATCAGCAAACTGAATTTTATGGTACTTTATCCAGTGCACTAAAAGTGATCATGTCATCTCAAGCATGGTAATTCTTTAAATGTCAGTGTAAATGTATTGTGCCTCACAGCAAAACCAAACATGGGTAACAGTCCCACAGGCGAAGGTTCTCTTCCAATACTTAGAAAACTGCCCCACAACTCTTAGCCAAAACATTTTTTCATTATTTATCAGTGAGTGTTCCCCTTCCAGTCTTTAAATGAAACCCATGCCTGTGAAAGTGATCGGAACATATAGATCACATGGATCTATAGGGTACTTAACACTCCCAAGTGAAGTCCGAATATGACCGTTTCATTTCAGCACTGCCGATGTTAACTGTGAATCTACTTCATAAAGATAATATCCCCCCCCCCCCCCACACACACACACAGACACACACACATTCACATCATCTCTTCTCTGAGGGCCCAAATCTAAACTGCTGCCATTTTCCCCTTCACAAAAGATGAGGAGGGTGGATGGGTAGGGGGTGGGTTATTGTAGTCCACAGTTTATGGGCGGCCAAAACAATCTCCCCTAACCGCACTGAGACACAGGGCGGGGAAGGGGAAATGCCTTAACACCCCTATACAACCCAGAGACTCGGACAGCCACACAGGAGAAAGGGATGCCTTTATACTGCCGTTTAGGAGAATAGCCTCTCGGTGGACCAGATAGCATAGATTTTGCATGTTTAATATTATGAAAGAAGTTTATCTTGTGTTGGTTAAAATGATGGTTGAATGTGGTTGCATTAAGAGTTAAACTACACAACTAGTAAATTAAATCGATTGTTTGAGTTTCATACTTATTTTCCCCATGGAAGTGAAAAAGGAATAAGCATATAAACTTTTTAGATTTTGATTGATATGTACCATGTTTTGTTAAAATCAGTGGAATGCACAATAGGTAAATGTGCAGGCACTCTTTTAAAAATCTGGCTCATTGTTTACACGTCTGACTTTTAATATGAAACACTATGTTTTAAAAGCAGTTATCTGACTGAACAGTACTGAAAACACTGTAAATTGAAAGAAGCTATACAAAACCTGTTCTAAAGATATCGTCTTTTCTTTATCTTTATGATGACTGGATCATAGGCTGGTTGTCAAATTGAAGTCTCCTATGCTTTAGTTTAGAAGTTTAGAAGAGAAAGCATGGAGTTGACGGCTAGAATATTGTTCAGTATTATTGGATACAGAAGGAATTATAACTTTAGAGACTGAAATATATGTGTGTGTATATATATATATATATATATATATACTCTTTTCACCCCTCCATAGCGAGTTCAAAACTAATCATATAAGCAAAATAATGTAAAGAAAAAGCAAATTAATACGCATTTCAGAAAAGTTTAATGTCCCTTTAAATGTTTGTGGTTTAGAAATGAATAATTAGGTCATTTTCCTGTCTCTTTCATATAATCGTAAATAGAAGTCTCCAGTCTTCAGTGAAGGCTGATTTTATAAGATGGTTCATAGAAAAATATGAAACACAAATAAAAACTCCATAAATATTTAAACTTCTGAAAACTTTGTACACATCGTTTGTTTTCACTTCATCGTCTGCGAAGTTGCCTGTTTCGCTATTGACAAAGACCAAAGACAGGGTTGATAAGTAAAAAAGTTCAGACGGTGCCCAAATTACAAAGGGTGTTTACTTGGAGGAAGACACGCCTCGTAACACTAGTGGGTGGAGTCGTTTTGGTTCGGTGTATTTATTAAGATTCCAGCAGTGTGCTGGTGAATTTGGTGACGCCTGGTCGGAGTGGTGACAGAGACCAAATTTCTGATATACTGTTGGGATAGCCTCCCCAAGCATTGCCAAAATGCCCTCTGACTTTCTCACGCCGTTCCTGGAGCTGGACGATGAGTTTTGCAAGGTGAGATTGGGCTTTTAATTATTAAAATCGCATTTAATTAGTTTGATTTAAAAATGGGCTTTTATTTTTAAAATAAACGTTAAAAACACTTTTAAGCATTGTTATATTCGATGGCTAAAGTACAATTACTTACAACCGTTCAAACTAAAGTTGGTACTTGCAGATCATGTAGGCTAATGAAACCAGACTATTTTTATGCTGAAAAAAGATATCATGATATATAACAATATTTAAAATGAGAGAACAATATGAGGAGCAATTTTTTTAAAATCTATTTAACGTCGGAATGTGTTTTATGTCCCTCGTGTGTAACAGAATTTCCGTAGTCTGGACATGACAGATGGTCCAGTACCCGCCACGCAGAATCAGCGTACGGTGGGATTTCAACGCCGCCACTCACTGTGCCCAGTAACCCTCCCCAACTCCAAGTTCAACAGCAGCAGTATAGACCCGGTCATCGAGCCAGCCTGCTGGTCTCTGCAGCATGGACAGCAATACTGGAATCGGGAACAGCAGCAGTTGCCCAGGTCGTCTATCAGTCAGATACCATTCCGGGTGGACCGCTCGGTCAGCATGATTGAAAGCAGTCATGTGAGCACTTTCAGGACCGGTGAGCAGGCGCCGCCAATATTGCCACCTCCCGGTCTGAGTATCAGCACCAACTCTCTGTCTTCTCCGAAGTCTCCAACTTCTACTCCCTCCATCTCCACCCGCTACAAGACTGAGCTCTGTCGCACTTACGAGGAGAGTGGCACCTGTAAATATGGGGCAAAGTGTCAGTTTGCACATGGTATGGAGGAGCTACGAGGTCTTAGTCGGCACCCCAAGTACAAAACTGAGCCCTGCCGCACTTTCCACACAATCGGCTTCTGTCCCTATGGCGCGCGTTGCCACTTTATCCACAACGCGGACGAGCAGCATGGCCCGGCTGGCAACCTGCCACAGCAAAGGCAACAGATGCGAGAGCGCCCTCAGTTATTGCGTCAGAGTGTTAGCTTCGCTGGCTTCTCCTCCCAGACACCCACCTGCTTCCAGGCCGTCCAAGAACCGCTGGTATTCTCCAGGGCTTCGTCAGTGTCCCCTCCACCTTCTACCGGCAGTCCAGACCTGTTGTCCCCTATATTTCCGGAATCTGGAACTCTGAAACACAGCTATCCATTCTCCAACGATCAACTGCCCAATCCTCGCTTTTACGCGATCACTGATTCCATTGGCTACACGAACTGTTCGCAGAAGTCTACCGCGCAGAACAGCTACGGCAATACTTTCTCCTTTTCGGGTCTTTCAGTGTTGCAAAGAAGCTCATCCGCCGATTCCCTGTCTGACCAAGAGGGTTACACCAGCTCCAGCAGCCTGAGCGGCTGCGAATCCCCCAGTTTCGAGGGCAGACGTCTCCCCATTTTCAGTCGCCTGTCGGTTTCGGACGATTAAAGTAACGTTTATATATGTGCATATTGCATTTTTTCCGAGGCAGCCCCTGCACTGGTTTGTTTAGTGAATATGTAGCTGAACCTCTTAAAAATCTGACAATGTATACTGTTGTATACCCGTTTTAGCTATGGTGGGGGCTTTCTTTAGCTTTATTCTTTCCAGTCATCTTGGAGAAAGTTTAAGAAGTTCTGTTTAAGAATTTTCTCTACCCAGTTTTAGAATTGATTTAAAACATGTTGACAATAATTAACACGGGCGTGTATAGGGACTAACAATAACACCCGGATTCCGCTGGTTTATAATTATAACAACTTGTAGCTTGCTGTAGGCTACAAGTGAAGTTTTTCAGTGGTGCGCCCCGACGCATGTGCCTTTTTAGTTCGTTACCAAAGCTGAGGATTTGTAGTATCTTGTAGGCAGATTCGATACTGAAACTTATTCCAAACTGTACTGTAAGTAAAACGTAGCCTTTAGTAAAGGCATCTAATTGACAGTATTATCAACTAGTCTAACCATAGAACTGTGTGTGGTTTTAATTTATTGTTGTTTTTTGTCTTACAGAAGCTTGTTTTTGTTTTTTTACATTTGTGTAATTCATTTTTACGATGCTGAAGAAAATGCTTTACCGATTTGATGTTTTTGTTTAGTTTCGTTCAAGATAAAAAATAATTACTTGGTTTCTTGAATGTAGGAAGTTATCTCAGGATTTTGACTAGCATAATTTAAGAGAGGTTTAAACAAAAGCAGTTTAAGTACTTATAAGTCACCTTGTTTAATCAGACAGCGTTGGTCTCAATGTACATCTAACAATCGAATATTGCCCACGATAGGGTGACCCCTTGTGAAATCGCTTTATGCTTTCATCTGAAGTTCTCTCCAAAACAAAATATTTTTTCACTGGTCGTCTTGTAACTTTGTAATAGTGCAGTTGCAATGTCGTAACGTGTTATTGTATTAACGCGTCTTAATGCCTATTAATTTCCAGTGGTGATCCATGGTAAAATAAGACAGTAACTGTACTATCAATCCTCAGTCATCAGTATTACTGAGATTATAAAGTACTTTTATTGTTATCCATCCAGATCCTACTATAAAACGTTTGTGGAAATTAAATTAGGCCCTAGTTATGTTTACTCATTACATATAATAACAAATACGTGAGAAATACTTTTAAGTGTCTGGACTGAACTTTCTATAGGATTGAAATGTTTGAGTTTCTTATTGGGGGGAAGATGGTCACCATTATCTATGTACATACATCTTATTTTTGTCCTTGTTTTAACTAGTGAGCCATGTGCTCTTTAGTTAGTACAAGTTTAGAAAAAAATGACTGTGATTTCTTCTACTTCTGCCTTAATGTTTTGACTGAGGAAAAAACAAGCTTTTGCATTTTGTTAACTTAAAAAAACTTATTTATTTTATGTTGTGTTAAAGCAAAATTATATTTTGTGTTGGTCTATTTTATTTTGTTTTGGTTTTTTATATATAATTTAAGTGTATTGTTTACATTCCTTGGGATGAAAATCCTTGTTTTTATCTTAATATATTTTTGCATTTTGGTTTTGAAATAAACATGTAATTCAAAAACAGTTGTTCCTGTTTTATACAACTTGAATTTTAAAAGCAATAAGAAACTATTGTTCACCAAAGAACAATTTTAAGATTTGTTCAACTTGCTTAATTTTTTAAAACAAATAAAACTCACTATAATGAACTTTGGTTTAAATGTACTTTGTATGAAGACAGAATCTTTACGACTTAAATAACTTAAATATTTATAACATAAATACTTCTTACTTAGGTAATAAACAGCATTCTGTTGAATATATACATACATTTTTTAAATGGCATTTGTAATGAAAAATTAGATTAAAAATTAGATCATGGAGTACATTGCAAACAAAGAATTGACAACATCACAAACCTTATCACCATTTTGACCCATTGATTTGGATACACCAACAAAATGAGGTTTTAAAGAGTGAATAGAGATGTTTTTGTTTTTTTTTATTTAGGGATTCGGAGGAACCATCTATCAGACAATGACAATAGCTATTCTTTTAACAGAAAGGGGCATGGACAACAAGAGCCCGTGGGGCAAATCTTGCAATCCCCCCACTCTCTTTTTTAGCCACATCTGTATGCTAATGGAGGCAGTGTAAATGAAGGGGAGAGTGAGGGTAATTTGCAAGTCCATTGAGGGGCTAAAGGTCCCGAAAGCAGATTTATTGGAAGGCAGGGGAGAGAGCTGTTTCTTTCAATTGAATGTCCAACTGTTTTGCGGAGAGTGGGGGGTGGTTCTTTTCAGAGAGCATCTGACAGGGTGCCTCTCACGTCATCTCTAGCAACACTTTGGAGGTCAAATATTCACACCCCTCTTCCAGAACTGGGCCTCTTTAGCTTCGGCTTCTTGCAGTCCCATTTCTGTTGTCTATTCTGTATTAGTGGGACTTACCACAGAGACAAAAGCACGGGAAACTGAAACAAAAATCCAAAATGCAAACATTTGAGAGGTTTAACTGCATCCCCTTCTTCTATTTAAAATGCAGAGAAACACTATTTATAGAGTACCCACAGCTTTATTTATACAAAGAACCAAAGAAGATAGCAAAACAATGTTCTGTGGATGAAGTAGAATAGGTTACCCAGTGGAGTTCGAGCAGAGTTTGTGTAGTTTCAGATATTTCGGGTTCCTGTGTTCACCACTACTCGAGAGAGAACATAAGGGAACCCTACCCTTACACTTTCCTGAGAAAATACTGACACCTTGAGGTAAAAAAATCGTATTGCAACCAAATGTGCGTATTACACTTAGAAGCAGGAGTGCTAACCCTACAAAAGTAAGATACACTATGTTCTAACAGTTTACTGTTTTGTGTTATTGTACGTATCTAGGTAGATCTTGCTAGCACAATGCAAATCGAAAATGAAAGGAGAAAAGTTTAGTATTTCGGCAAATTATTGTATAAAACAATACATTACAGGGGCTCCAGTGGCGCAATCGGTACTTATATGACAGTACAAAGCAGGGCAAGGCCGAGGTTGTGAGTTCGAGAGTTTTGACATGGAAACCTCGACATCGATCCATTATCATTTCGGTTTGTGGGAAAAAAAACCCAAAAAAAAAAACCGTAATGTTTGTAATTAATTAAAAATTGAGCCACAATTGTTATAATTTGACCGGGGAACTAAGGACATTGGCCAACCAAGGGTAAGTGCAGATAAGGAAGCCAACATAGTGAGCTGTCGTCAGCTGTTCTCCAGTTCATATTAACTACAGTTTTATACAGACATTAATACAGCTGGATTAGAATGATCCAAAGCATTACCTTTTGACCCTCTGTACTGATTTCACTTTTATATGTTACTTGGCTACATGAATAAAATGTAAAAGGTCATCTTTTTAATTGGCAGGTTGTGGACCTCCAGCCACCATGGAGAATTGGTCTGTGCATATGTCACTGTTGTACGAATTGTAATGTAAATTGTCCCCTTAAACAACATACATGCAGTGCTGGTATGATCTGTAATTGGCCCAATAAGTGCAGTTTGGGTTGATGAAGAGAGCTTAAAATCCAGTGAAATACATATACAATATATAGTTATATAAATAGTGCTTGCTGACTATTTAATCGAGACCCTGCTCTCTTTGCTCCCCTCTGGTGGACACTATAGACCTATTCATGGGTATTATTTGCATATTTGCATCATCATTTATTTGTTATTCATTATTTATGGCTTTAGTATTTATTCGTCCTTAAGCTAACACTATTATCCAGTGAGACCTTCAGGTCGTAAAGCCACTAACCTGGCATGATGCTATGCTCTATTGCTTTATACTGCTGCATATTTTCTCAAGACATTTAAATTAATGCTCAGTTACCAGAGCCTCACTTGGTGTCGGTAAATTTTGTACAAGCTAGCCAAGATTTTTATTTTAAAGATTTTATTTTAAAAGCTTACGCTCCAGGTGTGACTCAAACTCACCACATTGCGGTACTTCTATGGCTAACCAATGGCGACCTTGTTAAAAAAACACCTAAATTCCATCAGTTTTCTCGGTTTCCAGTGTGTCCCTGATCCCTGCTAGGCCAACCAGATATGGTGGGATGGGTGTGTGCAACATGACTGGGGCGGGACACTCTTGGGACATGCTGGTAGCACTCTGTAAGAACCTGGTGAGACATCTTTGGAGTTATTGTTCACAGTGAAATAGTTAATAATCAATCTTGAGCTTGAGCTGCTTTTCTTATAAAATGTTTCATTGGTATTTCTTTTATAGCCTCTCCTGCCATGTACCTCCTGGGGCTTTGAATGACTGTTATGCCTTGAGAAAGCGCATGAAGATTTTCACTGCTTTCATGTTGTTGTTTTTTACTTTCACATTGCTGGCAGGGTGTACTGGCTTTGGCTACAAGTGATTTTCCATTGATAGAAAAGGAACTATAATATAAACTATAATTAGGAACACAAAAACTGACAGCTCACAGCGAACCTCTTGATGGACGTGTCCATGTGGAATTCTGACTACAAGCATTTGTTGTAAGTTTATCTTAATAAGAGGATCTGTTCTAAGCAGTTTTTTTTTTACATGAGTCAACTTTTCTGTCTCATATTTTTATCCATATTTGGACATACAGTATCTCACAAAAGCGAGTACACCCCTCACATTTTTGTAAATATTTGAGTATATCTTTTCATGTGACAACACTGAAGAAATGACACTTTGCT
>JAOVYW010002707.1:0-14801 GCA_025775045.1 Hiodon tergisus
ATACATATACATATACATACATATATACATATACATACATACACATACATATATACATACATATATACATATACATACATATATACATATACATACATATATACATACATATATACATACATACATATATATATATATATATATATATAAACTAGGGCTGTCATAGTTAACGCGCACGATTAATTTCAAATGCTTAACGCCATTCATTTTTTTGTCGCAATTAATGCAATTTAAAAAAATTTTTGGGAGCCTTAGAACCATCCACAGTTAAAAATACAACTCCACACTCTCGCACTTGTTTGTCAATCGACTGCTTAAATTTAGGTAAAGCTTTGCTGATTAAGTAAGCTTGAATGATGGAGAAAACTGCTAAAGGGCTTTAAAACTGCCAGTTTTATTACAAAACTCTTACAGATGGGATAAAAGCAAAGTTATTTGCAGCTACTGTAAGGGTGAATTTGTGTATCATCGAAGTACATCGAGTCTGAAGAATCATTTACAAGCAAAACAGAGTTGACACCGGCAGCAGTAGTGAGAGGGCTAGCAGGACAGCACCAGCCTACTCTTTTAGAGTTTGTGTGCAGGAGGCAAATGGACAAGTCAACAAGCAGCAAGATAACAAACGCAATAGCGAAATTTCTGATACAGATTATTTTGCGTTTCTTTCCATTAAAATAAAACACAGCATGCCTTTAACATAACACACTGCTTTTTAAATGGAAAATTGTTTATTTTAGGCCAAATTTGAGCACATTCAAAAAGTGCTATTAATCACAGCAAATGGTGATTTATTGATTCCCAGCCCAAATATAAACCCTAGCTTTTTTACATAAATATAGTCTGTAGCCTGAACTTTTCATTTAATTTTTTTAAAGCATTTTCACTTTACAGATATATACAGACGTGGAAAATTTGTTGGCACCCTTACAGCTCACTGAAATAATGCTTCATTCCTCCTGAAAAGTGATGAAATTAAAAGCTATTGCATCATATATACTTGTATGCCTTTGGTATGTTATAGAATAAAGCAAAGAAGCTGTGAAAAGAGATGAAATATTGCTCATTCTACAAAGAGATTCTAAAACGGCCTGGACACATTTGTTCGTACCCCTTAGAAAAGTTAATAAATAATTGGATTATAGTGATATACCAAACTAATTAGTTTTTTACTAAACTACTAATTTCTTTAATTAGTATCACACATGTCTCCAATCTTGGAATCAGTCATTCAGCCTATTTAAATCGAGGAAAGTAGTCACTGTGCTGTTTGGTAACATGGACCAGAGAAAGCAAAGGAGAGAGTTGTCTGAGATCAGAAAGAAAATAATAGACAAGCATAGTAAAGGTAAAGGTTACAAGACAACCTTCAAGCAGCTTGATGTTCCTGTGACAACAGATGCAAATATTATTAAGAAGTTTAAGGATCATGGACCTATAGCCAACCTCCCTGGGTGCGGCCGCAAGAGGAAAATCGACCCTAGATTGAACAGAAGAATAGTGCGAATGGCAGAAAAAGAACTAAGGATAACTTTCAAACAGATACAAGTTGACAACTCCCAGGTGACGGTACGTCAGTTTCTGATCGCACCATCCATCGCTTTTTGAATGAAAGTGGCCTCCATGGAAGAAGACCCAGGAGGAATCCACTCTTGAAAGAAAATAAGTCAGACTGGAATTTGCTAAAATGCATATTGACAAGCCACAATCCTTCTGGGAGAATGTCCTTTGGATAGATGAGTCAAAACTAGAGCTTTTTGTCAAGTGACATGAGCTTTTTCTGAGGGTTAGGGTTAGACCCTGTGTCTCGCTGTTATCTCGTGGTGTTATTTTCTGTATCCAAGTTATTTTACTAGTTTTATTTGTTGTTCTTTTAAGTAGTTGTTCCTTTAATTCGGGAGCAGTATGAACGTGTTCATTATTTGCGTGGTCACAGCGTTGGTTGGATTGGTGTTGTCAGGATGGATTGGTTGTTGAACAGACTTGTACCCCGGACTGAGACCATGGGTGTATCTTTTAGACCCTTCTAAATGCCACAGGAATTTTGTCAAATAACCATTTTCCTAGTGTATATACCAGGACCTAATAATGGTGAGGCAGCGGAGAATAGTGCAGTGTGCTTTACTAGGATCCTAACAAAGTCAGCAGATCAACCAGTCTTCATACTGGGGGATTTTAATACACTTTCCTTAACAGAGACTCTTCCAAACTTGCAGCAATATATTGATTGCCCAACCCGTTTCTCATGCACACTAGATTTGTGCTACAGTAACGTTGAGGACGCATATAAGGCAGTATGTCGAGCACCTATTGGTAGATCGGATCATAATGTTATCCATTTACTGCCAAAATACAGACAACGTGTTAGAAGGGAAAAACCAGTGGAAAAGAAAATCCAGATTTGGAGCAAGGATATAGAGGACATGTTAAAGGATTGTTTTTGCATTACAAACTAGGATGTCTTTTTTGATTCATGCAGAGACCCTCATGAACTAACAGACTGTATTACCGCTTATATTCAATTCTGTGAAGAGACTGTTATTGACACTAAAGTGGTTAAAGTCTTTTCAAATAATAAGCTGCTCTCTAAAGATTTAAAAAAACTTCTTAATGAAAAGAATTTGGCATTCGTGAAAATAATGAGGGTTTTAAGATGAAAAGGAAAGGAATTGAGAGCTATGATACAAAAAGCAAAAATTGATTTTAAATAAGGTAGAGGATTAACAAATCAAGATGCAAGGAGTGCTTGGCAAGGCCTGAATAAGATGGGGCATGACTCGAGAAGTGTAAATGATGATATTATAGACATAGATATTTTTAAATGGGTTAATGATCTGAATTAGTTTTATGGAAGATATGGTTGACCATAAGGTTGAAGAAATATGTCTTAGGATTCCAGTGGGGTCACCGATTTGCTTGACAGGTGACCAGATCAGAAGGTGCCTTAAGCGTATTAGGCACTGTAAAGCACCAGGGTCCAGATGGCCTTAAGGGCCGTGTTTTAAAGACTTGTGCAAATGAACTAACCGACCCCTTAACAAAATTATTCCAGTTATTAGATTTACATATTGTACCAAATACGTGAAAGTTATCATTTATACGACTTCTTCCTAAAAAGTGGGAGCTAAAAATCGTCCTGTGGCCTTGACATCAATATTAGCTGCATGTATGGAAAGGGTCATTAGTTATCATCTTAAACCATATACATCAGATCAACTAGATGTATTGCAATTTGCATAAAACCACAAAGAGGGACAGAGGATACCACACTCACTACGGTTTACTAGCCTTTTACAGCAAGCAAAGACTTATGTGCATGACCTTTTTATCGATTAGACCTCTGCCTTTAATACTATGCAGATACATTTACTCTTAGAACGTCTTTTGGTTCTAGGAGTGAATGGAATAATAGTGCATTGGATCAAAACATTTTTTAACAAATAGACCACAACGAGTCCGTGCTCGGGGGTTAAATCAAATGTTTTCAAATACTGGGGCACCTCAAGGATGTTTTCTGTCACCTCTATTGTTCTCTGTTTATACAAGTGAAATAAGAAGGCAGAGTGAGAACTATAAATTATACAAATATGCAGATGACATGGCACATGTCACACTTCTATGGAAAGACTGTATAAATTCTAAGTATGAAGAGCAGGTGTTAAAACTAGAAAACTGGTGTGAAGCAAGTTCTTTATTGATAAATCATGGTAAGACAAAATAATTGATTTTTAAAATTACCCAGGGCCCCTAACAGAAGTAATGTTATGTGATCAACTTGTTGAAATTGTGAAGACTTAAGTTTGGAACTATTTGGGAACTATGATTAACTTAAAATTGAATTTTTCTGATAATGTGGATCTTATCCGTAAGAAAGAAAATCAGAGGTTATTCCTGCTAAGGAAACAGATAATTTTTTGTAAGTCAACTTGTTTTGCGAAGAGTTTATATTAGTTTAATTTAGAGTGTATTAGGATATAACATAACTGAGTGGTTCGGACTAATTACATCTGTGAATAAAGAAAAATTTAACAGAATTACAAGAATGGCAGGTAAAAAAAATAATAATCACAGGATCCTAGCAAAAGTCAGTCGATCAATTACATGAAATTGGTGCTCAGAGAAAAGCTTTGGCTATAATGAGAGATATGACACACCCCTTGAATCATGCTTTTGAATTATTGCCATCTTGTCTTTGTTGTTGAGTACCAAAAGCAATTAAAGCAAACTTTTGCACCAAATGCAATAGGTCTTCTGAAGGAATGTGAATATTTAGCTTATGTTGAAGTGGATGCTGTATATTATTGGTTGATGTATTGTTAATTGTATGGCGAGGCCAAAGACCAATTTTCAGCCAAGGCCGGACAGTAAAGTATAACTAACTAACTAACTGTGATCGCAGATGAAAAAATTAAGCTTTCAAAGATAAGAACACCATACCTACAGTGAAGCACGGAGGAGGCTCGGTATTGTTTTGGGAATGCTTTGCTGCGCCTGGCACAGGGTGCCTTGAATCTGTGCAGGGCACAATGAAATCTCAAGACTATCAAGGCATTCTGGAATGAAATGTACTGCCCAGTGTCAGAAAGCTCTGTCAAAACACACAGCAAAAAGCCTGAGACAGCTGAGCGGTTTGCTCAAGAAGAGTGGGCCAAACTACCAGTTAACAGGTGCAGAAGTCTCATTGAGAGCTACAGAAAACATTTTATTGCAGTGATTGCCTCAAGGGTTTTCAGCAAAAAATAAGGTTGAGGGTCCCATAATTTTTGTCCATGCCATTTTCATTTGTTTTATTATTTACAATATGTTGAAAAACAAAATCAAAAGCAAAGTCTGATTTCTATTAAATATGGAATGAACAATGGTGGATGCCAATTACTTTTGTAAGTTTCAAGGAAATACTGCATTCTTCGTTTTTTGACCACGTCTGCATATATATCTATACACGTTAAGGCAAGGTGTGTTAAAGTAGTTACAAAAGTGTACAAAAGATGAATCATAAAAAACAGCATTACCTGTATCGTCTGTTCTGCCATTGGACAGCCTGAATGAGCTGGAGTGGCTGCCAGCCTGCTTATACTTCTTAAACCTGCCAGGGAGTTCAACCATCAACGAACTAACACCAGAAAACCAATTCATTATACCGATAATTACTAAAATAATTGGCCAGTTAATCCAGATTTAATGCCAATATAAGGTTACCATGGTTGGTCAGTGTCTTTCAAGTAAGCAAATCATCACATTCTGTGTGTGTGTGTGTGTGTGTGCTGATGCAGAGTTCTGTTCATCACGTAGAAGTGCAAAGATCACCATTGAAATTATCATATCAATGCTGGTCCATTTCAGGTGGACTGACAGAGGCATGTGACTCACCGCAGCATGTAGAGCACAATGACGATGAAGACAATGACCAGCAGGGAGGACAGTGCCACCATCACTGCAATGATGGGTGTGTCATCTTCAAGGAAGCGGCAGAGAAAGAGCGAGAGAGAGTCAGATTTAGATCTGGGCCTTGTGGAAGAACAAGCACTGGCTCTCCCATACAAAGGATCAGAGTCTAACACATGGTCATGGTTATACCTAAACAATATGACAATCATAGCTATACCAACTTCCCTCATCACACAATTCTGTGATATTAATGCCTCGGGATTTGAAGTGCCTCAAAGTGGAAGCGATGCCACAAGCATGAGTATATCGAAACTGACAGGGAATAGTGAAGAGGTGACAGAGCATACTACTTTGCATGCGCGTGCCTGAGAGAGAATGTGGGGGGGCTGCAGATTGTTAAGAGTGGGATATCATGCTAGGTCAACAAACTGAGGATAAGGAGACAATAGTGCTCATCGGGGACGAGGTGACTGAATTTGGATAGGTAAAGTCAGACTGCGAATTGGGCTAAAGAAGCCGGTAGGAAGAGAGAAAGAGACAGGGGAGGGGAAAGGGAGAGCTGCCTTCTAATTGAAGGTGAGAGAGAACAAATGTATGTGTCTTACCTTCTTCCTTGCCCCCACCTGGGGGGAAAAACCCAGAAATAAACTGTTTACAGGTCAGCAACAAGGCAACGAGATCCAACAATCCTCACATTTCGAAAAGCATTAATTGCCGTGATGGACATCTGCTATGCGGATCAAACATTTGAATGTCCATTCAAAAACGAAAAACGCAAAACCATTAAAACTAGCAGTTTAAAAACTAACAGTAATGCAGGTAAAGAGAAGCATGTGTTACCCGTGGTAGTGCCGGGATCAACTGGTGTATAGTCAGTAGGAGTGCTTGTGGTGTATTGGGTCGTAAGAACTCCACCGGTCAGGGTATGAGGTAAGGGCACAGCCGTGGTAACATTTTCATCCCTTATCCCATCATCGGTGACAGTGGTGGTCATCGGGGCCACAGGTGGGACAGGGACTGAAGCAGGGGCAGAAGTAGTTGCCCAGGCCTCCGTCTCAACTTTTCCAGCGGCTGTTGTAACAGTAGATATTGTCACCATCGTGGTGGTGGTCACTGCCACTGTGATGTTTGGCCTTGTGGTGGGTGGGGCTAGGGGCTTGCTGGTCTGGGCAGGGACATCTAGGAGAAGGGGTATAAGGATACCTCAATGTCTCACAGTGCCAGGGCCTCTATAAAAATAACTGTATTTAAAAATATACAGAAACAGATCTAATTAGTTCCAATGTTTACAATTACACAATTGTGTACAATTAGACAAAATAATTGGTCAATGTGCAACCGGGTGACAGCTAAAAACATTAATTTAGAATCAAGACGAAATATTTTGCACAGATGTCCAGCGACTCAAAGATTCAGTTTTGATCCTAAAAGCAGTAGCCCCTTATTCAGTACTGTGACTTCTTGTTGCTCACTGGTGGTGGCGGCAGGTCCTTGGGCCAAGCCGAGGGCCACCAGGGCCACGCTGAGCAGCAGGATCTGGAGACAAGTACCCATCCTACCTTGGGAGGGAAACAGAAGGAAACAAAACCACGGCAAATCATCATCTTTGGGATGCTTTTAGTTCGCATGCATTAACATGAGAAATTAATCACAGCTAGAGAATCACACCATCCAGGCATCAAAAGCTCCATTTATCTACAATGATTGCTTATGCTGTGAGAATCTGACTGCAATGTGAGTTTTGTGCCGTGCAATGAGAGAGAGGAGTTTAAAATGGTAAAGGTAGACAGTGAGAGAGGAGAAAGAACAGAGACATAGTGACTGATGGACAGAGAGAAAGGTGTTTATGTCTGACCTGGAGAATCGACGTTGACATTAGTCACACATCCGCACAGCTGGCTCCAAGTCCTCTGAAGAATGATAGAACCAGTCATAAGATTATCAACCATTTTGAGATTATTAAACCTTGCTTTTAACCATGCTGAAGTAGTTTTTACATGTTGACCTGTGGTGACCGTAGTGATAAAGCAGCACAGACGGAATTGAAAAAGGCTGATACTGCAGGCAGACACATGAATGGAAAGACAGGAGAAATTACTGTAGCTGTCTTTAAATTCCAAACTCTGCCCGCCGGATCAACTGACTCTGTGTTAGCAAAGATCACTCGTACGGAAAAGCACTGAAAGTAGGTCACAGCCAACAGAAAAAAAGACCACTTCAGCTGGAAATGGGCTAATAAAAGCTAAGACAAAGCTAACAGCTTCTCTGGTCTTAAGAGATCAATGGTAAGAACTGGCACTTTAAGGATGCTGGAGAGAGCCAGATATTGAACTAGTCCTAGCTGCCTCCGAAACCCAATTGCAAGGCCTGGAGCATTCATATGTGTGAAAGACTGAGGACCAAGCCAGGGGCCCTCACGTTGGGTATTTAGGCAGATTTTCAATACTTTTCTGTTTATTTGTGGGATAAGATGCTCCCTGCAAATCTGAACGCAGTTTTGAGAGTGACTTTCCTCCGTGCAGGAACACTCAACACCGATAGCACAGGAACATCACCGTTTGAAAGTGAACTTGAGTTCTAAAGAGGCAGGGTAATTCAATCGAGTGCCTGGGACTGAGCCAAGAATCTGAAAATAAGGCATTGCTGTAATTCTCACTGTTTTCTTGGGGCCGACTTAATCCCTGCTCACAAAAATAGCTGTATATATAATCCCAGCCCTAATCTGTTTGCTCTCTGCCCCACAACTAATTCCATGTATGCGGTCCTCCAGAGGACTTTATTAAAACATTTCTCACCGTCTTCTCTCTAAACCCACGTGCGTTTCTCCACCCTACTTCCTTAACACTTCTCTCTTCTACTGCTTCCTTCCTGTCTCTCTCTTCCACATTCCCACACCTAAGAGCTGACGAGACGCCTGCAATTACAGCTCTGTGCTCCATGCCCAGACCGTGCAAACACCCTCCTCATGCTCAGCCGCATCCTAGTCCAAACCACTGCCGGCGCCCTGGCAGACCACCACCTTCCCTGCACACACTGCTGCAGCACCTGACTCTACATCTGCAAAATGTGTTTTTCTGCTTTTATTTAAACCAAGAGACCCATGCATGTCAAATAAACACAAAGAAATAAATGCACAGAAAAAAAGCTTGAAAAAAGTGAATAAGAATCAACAAGCATTAAAGAAAAAAACAACAGCGACTCACTAACACTAGCTCATCGATATTCTAATTCTTTACCACACACTAATTTCCAAACCAAAAATAAATGACATTGTCATACACAGACATACATGGCAATACCTGTCTTCAAGCCAGCCATCTTAAATCCAATGCATTTAAGTACAGATGCCGTTGTATTTTAAGTATTCTAAGATACATGCAACATTGTACAGGACCTTTAACAATCCCCAGGTGAGGATTTCCCTCCCTCTGCTCTTCGGTCACCAAATCGCATGGGACTTACCCTTCCTCCCTCCAGCCTGCTCGTTTTCTCTAGACACCCCCAGCCCCAAATAGCCCCACCCATCAGCACTGAGCTTGAGTATTAACCAAATACACCCACCATTCCCCTCTCCCTCCCGCACCACAATCACCAGCATGCATGAATGCATGAATTGGAATGATTGGTGCAGTGGGCCCGTTTACACCCATATAGAGTTGATTAATTTTTTGAATAATAGACTAATATTTTGAAGGTAATAAACTGAAAAATATAAATAGCGCCTGTCTATATCTGTGTTTGTCCTTTAATCCACTGGATACAGAGAAGAGGGACATTTTTGGGGGTGGGACATTCAGTTAGAGGGAGCGTTGGGCTGGGAGCACTTGGATGAGATGGGCCATTATTAATTTAAGAAGCATTAAGTGTTCCTGCACTCAAATACACTCACCATGCATTGTCATCTACTATGGTCTCCCCCTAATCTAAATGCTAGAGAAAACCATTTACAGATTACATAGTCTTTCCATATTTAATACAAAAATTACTTCAAAATAAAAGCTTTTTTGAAATTTACGCTGATTATGATTATTACCATCGTAATAAAAAAATATATATATTTTGCGTGCAAGCAGGATGGCCCAGGAACCAAGCGAAGTCCCTTTTGATTTATTAGTTTAGTCTTTCTTATTTTAGAACACAGGTACTAGATATAAAATTAGCAATTCACCACTTATATGTTTAGTTTGACTATATATCTATGCCATTCAGCATGGCTTTTAAAACATCCAGTACTTTGGTCCGTCCAGGGCCCAGGTCTAGATCAAAATTGACACCCTCTCCTCATTTGTACTTAGCGCCGCTCCAGTTCTTGGTGTCTCCCTGTGGACAACCAGAGCCAAGACTGCACTGCAGAGGCTGGTCTGTCTGTCTGTCTCCCCTCACTCTTCCCACTTTATGGCATTCAGCACACTGTAGGCATTCTCTCCTGCTTTGTCCAATTAACACCAAAAATCAAGGCGTTAGCGGGCCCCAAACCAAATTGACACTATGGTGCTACATGTGTAGGAAACCCTTTACTGTCGCCCGCCTGTCATTTTAAACAGTCAATATGGATGTCCCAGATTACCATGTGTACACACACGAGGGAATTCAATGTCGCTGTGCCCGGGGCCAAATGGGATCAGGAGTCTGTTCATTTTGTGGTCACAGGACCATACTGTAGACATGCAATTGTCAAAAGCCACATAAAACGGGCCTCCTTGTGACTCAAACACACACAGAGAATAGAACTGAAAAATCCACATTTATATAGTGGATTTAAGAAATAATGCCATGTAGCAATTACATCTGGCTGGGACCAAATCAAAACTTTTAAACTTCTTATTAATACCGTTATGTAAAGTTAAATTGCTAAACTTTATTTGCAACAGGAAAATATGCACATGAAAGTTGTAAAGAAATTATTCTCTCTTTATGTGGCAAGTCCCTCCCACAGTCCTGGAGTACAACTAGGCGGAAGCTTTGGTTTTACTAAATTTTCAAATAAAGGCCTTTCATATAAGAGAAAAATGTGTGACCACGTTCTAAAGTATACATACCTGGTTGTAAACACAAGCTTAACTCAAACATGCTGGACACAGAATGTCTCTCATCTCTGTTTTTCAAAAGCAACAGCAGTAATATTTGGCTGAAAGTTCACAGCAGCCGTGCGCACATGAAATTCAAAGCCATGGTCTGCTAATCCATAGGTCCTTGATGCAGACTCCCGCCATCCAACAGCTCCAGTGAACAAATTCTAAATTTCTTGACTTTTTCCAGCTTTTATTCCAAAACGTGCGACTCATAGACAAAACGCCCGCTTTAGCACATCTTTAATAAATATTCCACTAAGGCTACATGGTGATTGTCTTTGAATCTAGGTTGAAGAAAACATTGTATATGTCACCCATACTTGAGACAGTTGTACTGTACTGTGTTTCAATTAGCACAGCATAGCTACATAATAAAGACGTTACCAGGCTGACAAGGTCTTTTACATTTTAATTGGCCTCAACATCTACACACACACCCACAAACACAGAGAAAACTCCACACAGACAGTGGCCAAATTCTAACCCAGGCGCTGTGAGGCACTAACACTATTTGACCTTAGACTATCAAATTATAAAAGACTATGAAAATAAGAAAGTTTGTGTGGTTACCACAAAGGGGAAAAAAGCCTGTCCTAATTCTGCAGAAGAATTAGCAACAAGATTCTAGATTCTTTACTTGCTTGTTTATATCATATGGGCGCAATGAAAACTGGAATGTGGTCAAAACAGCCCTGGCTCTACCTGTGTCTCAGGGTTTTCCTCCTGACCAGGGTTGTGCAGCCGGTTCTCCACCTCTGTGGGATCCAACTATTCATCATGGGCTTCTGCCCCATATCCTTACTCTGCCGCTATCACCAGCTGCCTGTCCCAAAAAAGCTGAACATGACAATAGTGTCTCTTCCGTCTGTGGCTGTCTGCCAATTGTCAGCTTACCCTACTATACAAAGCTGAAGGCGTTCCCTCGAGGTCAGCAAGAAGCATCCAGTCAACAACGGGATGCACCAAGAACTTTTTCAAATAGAAATGAATGAGATGCAAAAATATATACTTGCAAAATTCTATTCGATCATGTACTGCTGTACCAGTGATCGAAGAGAATATTTTGTTGGTCACCAAACTTTAAGCAGCGTTGTGTTCAAGAATGTCCATTAGAATGAATGCTAGCTTCTTGGCAAGTCTGTGAGGTCCCACAGTCTCTTATTTGCAGGGTGAGGTCAGAATCCGCTAACCAGCAAACCTGACATTGACTCTGGTCTACCCACATTAGGCAGCTGCAGGAAATGGTTGCACACCGGTGGTTGTACATGTAACCGGAGTGCAGACCCACATGGCAACCAGCAGTTTGCCCACACCAGTGCCTACATTCACACCCCAAGGAAGACCAAAACATTTGTGTGAGAAATACATGTAATCGATGTGTATCACAGTTTCGGCCCAATGCAAAGGGAACAGAAAAAAGTTTGTGTGGGAGGAACTGTAAAATAAAAATCACAGCGACAGCACCTATTACTTAATCACAAATTTTTTTAAAGCTTTAATACACAAGACCAATATGCATTAACTTGCAGTATTTACAAATAATCTACCTTGCACCCAGCTAGTTTCAGGTGTACATGAGAGACAATTAATTTTAATAAAAATTATGAATGTGTCTCTTATCACTTACCCCTTTAATGTACTGTGAGATGGCTGCTGTTTAACCCCAGTTGAATAAACAACAAAGAATAAAGTCCCATTTGCTTAAACTATGCAAAATTTAATCCTGAATGGACACACATAGCAATCAGACAACCTAGAATAACAACAACCTCATACACATAAATTTCAAATAGAACAAATCAATACAGCCGACAAGGTTCAACATACCTTCGACCACTGTAGTTAATGAACGAGGCCCATTCTATTCATTCTAGATATATGGCCAGAGCACAAGCTGGCGCTAATGATGACACGTCCCAGGAGAGCCTCAGAACTGAACACTTATCTAGGTGACGATTCCCCTCCCACGCGTTCGTGAGCCCATTTAAGCTGAAAGCGTACACTTTACCATTGCCTGCCATTCACCCTTAACGAAAAACCTACAGTGAGAGGATGAGGGTGTTCATCTGGCTGGGAGTCACAAACCTGTGTAACGGCCATCAAGGTATAATCAGAGTCAGATGGCAAACTTCTGCTCCCTCTTCATGATGTCAGCAATACCGCCACCCTGCCTCTTTTTACGGGCTAATGACACTTAGTGGCAAAACCTCAATCTGCCCACAATTGTAAAAACATAACTGCTTTAGGGACGCTTCTCTTTCACATGCCATACAAGAGACACACATCGGTCTCAGGAATCTTCCAGGGGTTTGCTTTTGCTCATCCCCCCGCAGCGCTACATCAGCTCAATAGAATAATGTAGTTACCTGAGTGAAACACTTGTGCCCATTCTGCTTTTAATGATTGAACTCAGGCAACCCCTTCCTTTTAGATGCACATTATGTTAGCACATAAAGAAGTAAACATCATGCAAATGGAAGAGAGATAAGCAACCTACAAAGCCCAAACAGTTAGGGCAGTAATCCAATTAAACAGAAACTAATCACAGATTAAAGTCACACATGGTTTTAGATGCTGTTCTCCATACTGGAGAATGGGCGTCAGAGGTTGACGGTTGTTATTGTGTGATGACTTGGTCTTCAGAAGTGTGGCTACCTGTCCAGACACAATGTACTCAAAGCATAACCAGCTGCACACCCACAACACCGAAAACAACTTTGTTGTTTTTACAATGCTGTCCATTGCACAGAGACCACCTGAGACTCTGCCTGGTGCTGCGCTATGGTGCCAACAGCCCAGGGGTGATCAACTCCATCCACGGGAGCCTCAACACTGCGAAACATAGTAATAGTTTCTTCCTAATTATGTAAATCATGTCCCGTTACACCTCCAATCAAAATTAGCCAGCCCTGTTGCCCTCTTTGACTGGACTTACCACTAACCTAGAATATCACTAAGGCTTCCTTTCTGAGGACAAGCATTTACGATGTTCCGATGTTCCATATCTGCCTGTCTATATATCTATATACACATATTTAATCTGTCCTATTTGGCTGTAATAATTAACTTCCAACCAACTGGAGGTGGCGAGCCTGCCGCTCGAGTCCAGCACCTGCCTAAGCATCAAGCTGGTGTGCTAGGGAATGGCAACACTTCCCTTCCTCTTTCTTCTTTCTTGTCCCATGACTGCTTCCCTCTCTCGCTATGACTGGACCATGAAATTAATGTCCAAAGGCTAAACATATCCATAACACTGTTGCAACTACACTGACAGAATTTTCAAAAGCAAGCATTGGTAATGACACTTGAGTCATAAGTGTGGGCAATGACAGATTGAACAGCCAAAGAATGACAACCATCAGCAGGCTGTTGGAACACTTTTCCAGCCAGGAGCTCAGGGACTCCGTCGTTCTGCTAAATCGAAATTCAGGAGGAAGCCGCAGTCCCAAGACAATGCGGCCTTGAAATGGGCTTTCTGTTTATACCACGGTTATCATGACAGCAGAATTGAATACATCCTGCAATATATAAGGCGGTTGTTCGTTTTAGCTAGTAGCAGGACGTGTAGCTCTAAAATGTAGGTAAGAGTGGGGTTGAAATTTTGAAAAAAGTAAGCACCCGGTTTAAAATACTTACCGTGTTTTGACAGGTCAATGTGCGTGCGAACGACCTAGTTCCTGGACTGTCGCCCCATTCAAACCCCACCTCCCCCAAAACATGTAGCAACGAAGCGCCGTTATTTACTTTTTCTGAACGGGATGGACTCTCCATTGTTTTCTATTTGTACCGATACAACGTCTCAGTTCGCGGTAAACATTCATCCTGGCATTCTATCCGACGGTCTTCTGATAAAGGGTTCGCCGTTCCTCTCTTTCCAACCGCCTCCCTTTCCCATGTCCCCCGCAACTTCATTATCCCTCCCTGCTTCCCAGCTAGTTTTGTGAATGTTCGCGTCTCTACAAAAATAATTGTGTATGTTCCTGTAAGTGAGGGAGCGTTATTAAGATTCCATGTTCCCTCGCCCATTTTCTTCCGGACAGAAGGAAATGAACTCTACCAATGAGAACTCAAATGAGTGTGTAACTAAAATGTGCTTCTCTGTAGAAAAGGGAATAATAAAGAAAAAAATAAACAAGTATAAATTCGTCAAAATGTAATCCAAAATTTAACTCACCACGGCTCCTGTTTCGCGATGTGTTGCTTTTGGCAATCCCCTTATCAATGGCAATGAATTAATTTGTCTACGTTTCTCTACTCAGTCTTCCCCAACCCCTGCCTCTACACCCCATGAACCAAGAGTATGTACGGGGTGGAGTGTGGGGGGGGGGTGTGTCTGGGCGTGTG
>JAOVYW010002708.1:0-14800 GCA_025775045.1 Hiodon tergisus
CACTCACACAAACACACACACACACACACACACACACACACACACACACACACACACACACACACACACACACACACTCTCTCCTTTTGTCTATCATAGCTCATCATCATGGTTTGCTTGTCTCCCCTGCCAGGGCCGTTGTCTTTTTGCCCTTTGCCCTGCCTGTTCTCTCACTTTGGCAGGTATGTTTGTTCCTTCCTATGGCCTTGTGAGGATGCGCTGCAGAGTTTGGGACGGTTAGCATCTGACCCACGCCAACACCCTCTCCAGGGACTCCAGTGGCACCGGATGTTAAATTGTAATGAGCACATGTGCAGTGAAACTGCAAAAAAAAAACTAATCTGTAATTACTCAGATTAGTATTTAAATACAGTATTGTAAGTCTTTTATTGTCAGCCTATTGTATTTTATGAAAATATCTCCCAAAACCACAGAGAACTAAGCTGTTATGATTCCACATGTTGTAAGATGTTGGCATGTTTCAGTCTTTATATTTGTTGAGGGTTTACATATATTTGAGGAATGCTTAAGTACATTTATTTTTAAATGTCAATGTTTTCATTTGATGTTTTTTTGAACCTCTATTATAAGATGTTATTCATTTGCTCTCTCTGTTAAGTATCTCTCTCCCAGTCGCTCTTTGATTACGGTTCTTGCTTTGCAGCAGGGTCGCACCTCACAGTAGTAATCCTGGGCCATTTTATTTCACTGGCCCTAGTGAAAGCCTTCATCATGTCACCCGCTTTGAAGTCAGGTGCGTCTTTAATGCAGCGCGCGGGACGTCCGCACCATTTTCTTCAGAGAGCATTCTGGGATCTGGTCTGTCCAGGGGCGCTCTTCTCGTATCTGATTGCTGCAGCTGCAGAGGAAGCGGTGTAGTCGTGGGGCTTCGGGGGGCGGGTGGACGGGGGGACGCGGGGCGCGGGGTGACCTTGTATAGCCGCTGCGTGTGTGGCGGCTGTGTCCGCCGTTGCCGCTGTGACACCACAAAGGGGACGTTCGGTTTCGGATAGCCCCCCCCATGGAGCAGGAGCGCGCCAGCCGGCTAACACCGCCGGAGAGAGTAGAGGTCCGACTGGCGGGGGGCAAAATTAATGGCCCCCAGATAGACTCAAATGCAAAACATTTGTGCCGTTTGCTTAATAAATTTCAAGGACCAGCAACTTAGCAAAGGGTGTGTGTGTGTGTGGTTGTCTGCGTGTTTGATTAGAAGAGATGTCATCCGTTGTCAATGAAAGAAAACAACACAACAGACTCCCAGCATGCATTGCTGTTGTAACATAGATATTCCAAGAAAGCACTCCTTGGAAAACACTCCAAAAGGACATTGACTGATTTAATTGATTTGAGGGCTCAATTCAATTCGTCACACAAATGCAGCACCACACACTGACTGGGACACTTAATCCACCATGTCCAAACACAGAAATCTACGCACGCGACGCCTCCAAACACACTCAGACATGCAGAGGAGAAGGCCAGTTTTCAGATGTTTGTGGAAAAGAAGCACCAAAAACAGAGGATATAAACAATACAGCAAAGCTCCCTGCCAATGTTTGCCGTACCCGGGGAAATTGGTTAATCTGTTTTAAATAAAGCTAACTTTTTTTGTGTAATCTATCTAGCACTTAGAAGGCTGTCATTGATATATGAGTTATGTGATTTAAAGCACCACTCGGCTGTTGCGTTGGTTTCTGTCGAAGGATCTGAGCTGAATACTAATCAGGGGATAAAATTTATGGTGAGGCGTTATCAGACCAGGAGTCTCCTGAGAGGGGCTAAGACACTGGGCCTGTGTGGCAGGCAGGTTACTGGGGAGGTGGGGGCGGGGGTTTGTTAGTGTTAGTGTGTGTGGGGGCGGGTCGAGGGGTTAGAGAATGTGCAGTTTATAATAAAGGGAACAGCATGGATTAAATCCAATAATTTATTTACTTTGCTGGAGGATCTAACATTTGTATACACAGCTCGGAAATGTCTGGCCGCGAGATAGCGAGTTCGCAGATGCACACCTTGTTGCTTCTCTGTGGGTGATGCAATAAAACTACGTGTTATTTTAAATCTTCATTAGGTCACATTTTAAAAGGCTGTAATGCATTGCTTTTTTACAGACTTTTGTGCACATGAATCATCCATTAATTAATACCTTTTCTGCAGTTGTTAGCCCGATTCAGGATTCGCAGGACGGGACTGGGTAATGCAGGGCGCGGTGGGGCAAGGGTGGGCAAGGGTGGGCGCGGTGGGGCAAGGGTGGGTAACTGAGTACACCCAGGAATGACAGAGACCAGAGTCGAACCCAGTGCCACCCCATAGTTAATATGTTATTATCATTGTTATTATTTATCATTTTCGTTATCATTATTAGTAGTAGTCGTAGGAAATGAATTTGAAGAATGAAAAAAATCGAAGAGGTCATGAGACCACTTCAGGAAGAATTCAGTTTTAATAACTCACTCGGTATTAATCATTAAGTATCAGAAACCTCTTAATTCATAGAACAGCCCGTGTTTCAAGTGGGAACCAATTGGGTTTACAGAAACCAAAGCAATGGGCGGGAGTTTAAAGTCAATCGAGCAGCCATTTTACTTCAGCGTAGTGTCCCAGGGAGAATAGAGTACTTTACATGCTGTTTCTAATTAATTAACTTAGATGTGCATCATTTAGATTGCTGCCTGATTCACAGTTAAACAGCTAACGATTTCCTGTCCATTAGTGAAATATTTTCCACTTCCTTTTCCAACACGTTTGCCAGGAGACGGAAGTCGTTGGGTTTTGTCAATCGATGCTGATCTATAGGGGACACATTTTTTAGAGATGGGGGGGCATTTTTTGTGATTAACAACGTGACTACGGCCCAGCGACTACAGTTTGTTGCCCTATTTGCTTTCAATTTTAGTCAAACGATACCTCATCTGCTGTGGTGAGCACTGTACACCCGTCACAGGTAAACTAGAACAGGACGGAGCATCAGACGGAGGAGCAGTAAATGTAGAGGGTTTGAGATGAACGCACAGATTTCACACGGATATTAGAATGTACCATGAGGCAACGCGGCAAAGGCTGCCTTTGTGCAAGAGTCAGCCGCTTTACAGACAAGTGCGGTTTATAGCTTGTTGTACACTCCTGCGTCCGCCCACGTACAGCCCAGGGGCTCGGCCTTTTCCCACGGTTGTGTAGATGTCTCCTGAGGTTCTGGACAAACACCTTCATCTCTCCATCAAACAACCCCCCACCGTCACCGTGATCAGTCACCTCCAGCCTTCGGACACCGGAAATAGCGACAGTCTACATGTCATGTGAGGATGGTGAAGAAGTGAGGGTTCCCAGGTTGCCAAGTCCGAGTCCAATCAAAACGTGCCAAGTCCGCGTCCAATCAAAACGTGCCAAGTCCGCGTCCAATCAAAACGCGCTTGTCAGGTATAGGCAGCTTTGGTTCGATTCCATCTCAGGAAAAGCAAACCAGTAAGAATGTATTTAATCTTTGTTACAAAAAGCATGACTGAAACAAAGTGCATGACAATATCTGACAATTACCATTTTTACTGTTGTTATCTTCATATTATTAAACGACGTTTTCACTTCGTTTCATATTATTCTGTTGTATTTTTCCCCTTGTTTATCTTCAGACATGAACATGGCCTGTGTATGGGATCCAGCTTGTCTTCCTCCATGGCTGGTGAGTGAGGTGACAATGGAAAACATTGTATCGCAGCATGGAATCAGCACAGCTAATTTAGATTTATGGTAGCGATGCTTCCTTTTGAACATTTGCTGCAGGAGCTGTGTGCACTGCAGTGAGAGAGGAGGAAAGAGCACACGCACACACCACACACCAAACGCACACGCACACACCCCACACGGACACATGCACACACCACATATGGACACACACGCACACGGACACACGGACACACGAACACACACACCCCACACCAAACGCACACGCACACGCACACACCCCACACGGACACATGCACACGCCACATATGGACACACACGCACACGGACACACGGACACACGAACACACACACCCCACACGGACACACACGCACACACCACACACGGACAAACACGCACATGCACACACATGCACACACACACACACAACACATGGACACACACGGACATACACGCACATGCAAACACCACACACGGACACACACGCACACACACACGCACACACCACACGGAAACACACGCACACGCACACACATACACCACACATGGACACACGGACACGCACACGCACACACCACACACAGACACACACGCACACACACACGCACACACCACACACCGTACACGCACACACCACACACGCACACACAGACACACACGCACACGCACATCACACACCGCACACCACACATGGACACACACGCACACACACACGCACACACCACACACTGACACACACACACGCACACACCACACACGGACACACAACACACAGACACATACGCACACGCACACGCACACTCACACGCACACACACACACCACACACCACACATGGACACACACGCACACACCACACACGCACACACCACGCACGGACACACACGCACACCATGCATGGACACGCACGCACAGGCACACGCATACACCACGCACGCACACACCACGCACAGACACACACGCACTCGCACACACCACGCATGGACACACACGGACACACACACGCACGCACACATCACGCACAGACACACACCCACAACGCACGCACACACACTCACACAACATGTGCACTGAAGCACAACAAACGGGCACACGCACAACGCACACGTACACACACGCACAATGCATGCACACACCACAAAAATACTCCCAAATGCACACACACACAAACACACGACCAACGCACACGCACACACCACACACACACAGACACACAACACACACTCACACACTGATTGACGCGGTGAGGCAGGGTGTGTACACCGTCATGGGCCTGGTTGGTCAAGGACTATCTCTGCAAAGCCAGAGAAAATCTTAAGCGTTTAAGTGGGTGACTCTCACTGGAGCAACTTTTAAAACCCTCATAGCGATCACTCATTCCCTATAGAGATAAAATCAGTAAATTCTGTCAGGAGTGTGCCAAGAAATAAGTGTATATTTGCGGATTAAGGGGGTGGGTATTAGTTTTGGATTGGAGAGGAATCTCGTATTTTTACTGTAGGCCTATTCAGTTCTGCTCACACTTAGACATGCTCTTGCTAAGAGACCATTTGAAGCAAAATCAGATCTGACCTAGGTATTCATTTTAGCATCGAATTTGCATAACAGGAAGTGTTCCCCAGCACTGATGAAAATCTGCTAAATTGCTGTAAATAAGCGCAATTTCCCAAGGGGTGTAATGTAACAGGATCATTAATACGTTATAAAATACTTTGTAAACTGACGTCAGAATAAATCTGAAGGCGTGACCGTGTTCTCCCTCAACAAAGCCTGCCTGAATTTCATCATCGTCGTTTCCAAGCTTAGATCGCTTCTAATTGTGCACTGTGAACAGAGCTGTTGTTAAAACGAGCCAACAATTAAAATTCTCCCTGTGGTTTTCCGGTTTTACGTCTAATATTCATGCCTCACTTAAAGTTTGTGATTTATATAACTCATCTAATGCCAAGGTATCTCTTTTAACCAAAACTTTCTCAGTAAGAATTTATAGTATTTTAAAGCAAAATCATTATTAAAATACAAAATAATATAATAAGGACCCTTAATAAAATGTCGACCAGAAACATAGCTAGCCTAGCTGGATGTTAAATTAAAACGTTTCCGGAAATTTTCAGTTGCACAAAATTGTAAAAGGTGCCTTTCGACACTGGGAAGAACTTTACAGTAATTGGGCAACCCGCCTTATTGCCCAAGAGTTAGCTTTTTGCACCACAGACCTGGGGTCAGGATATTCATAAGCCCAAAAACCGAGACATCTTGGAAGACATAGCATTTGTAAGATTGGCTGGTAGATAGAAACGCCTCAGCGTAAATACGGGTGTGTGCTGCGTTGTGAATCGCCGGGCCAGGATCGGGACTGTTGTCGCTGTGGGATCCAGCATCCCAGCATGTCATTGTGTTGGGGGTGGGGGGCAGAGGGAGGGGCATACGGGGTGGTGTCATACGGGGTGTTGTCAGACGGGGGGGGGAGGGGGGTGTAAGCAGTGTCCTCCGGAAGTCCCGGCCATCAGAGCCAATCTAGGCTGCCGCTGCAAGCCTGATTAACTGTGTCTCATCGAGGATCCCCGGAACCCGTGCTAAAGCAAGGTGTTGTGGCACGAGCAGGCAAGAGAATCGCAGGGCCTCGTAATCGCATGTTATACAGCAATCCCCTGCTCAGCCTGTCTCCGTTACCTACGGGGCTGTGCTGTTTGAAAGATTGAGAACCACTTTGCTGCGAATAATTTAGATGACGGAGCTGAATCTGTGTCCTTTCACAGGGAGACGTTTGGTTTGATTTCCACATCAAAGCAGTTTCCAGCCGTACTAAATATACACACTCGGGCCTTCAGACGAGGCCGTCGCCGCCAGTCGTTCCCATGAAACTGAGCCGGGGAAAAACGCGTTGTGGGAAGCGTTGGAATGTCTGGTGAGGGGCAGTGCACTAGGCTGCCTCCTCTGTCCACAGGCGTTTCCTACCCAGCTCCGCTGATTTCCCCTTGGCCTCAGGAAGGGGCGGAGTCTGGCGAGAGCTGTCGGTCATGGCCACGCCCACCCCCCCAAACCCAACCTCAGCGCAGAGCGAAACCGACGCCGGGCCTCCTTTCCACGGGATGTGATTTCCAGGCAGCTGCCTTGCTGCTCTCTCCTAACGGCGTGCTGATTGGTCCCAGCGATCCGCCACATTGCGGGGGGAAATTCCTGCTCAACTTTGTGTCACTTCTGTTTAGAGAGGGCTTCACATCCAGAGAGTGAGTTGGGCTTTCACCATGTGTGCCCCAGGGACGAGACGTCTCATTGTCAAAGAAGGACTGCCTGGCCCTCACGCCACACCTGGTACAAATCAAGTTGGAGTTTGAATTTTTTTTCCTTTCTAAATGCGGTTTCCAGTGCTAATGCTAATGAAATCTGTTTTTTTCTGCATTGAATATAAGAACCTGAGGGTGTAATGAAAGCACCATGTTAATTCTCTGCTGGCTGTGGACCGCAGTGTCATCCTGTAGCTTGTGATTTCAGCACCTTTCAAGCAGGGCCGTGATGCCCGCCTAATCTCATCTCTTCTGAGGTAGCGCCATTTCTCCTGTGCCTTTTATTACGGCATTATGCCCTCTGCCCCAGCTTGCCAAGTTCAGGTCTTTATACCACCCCTGTGTTTTAACCCTTCATCCGTTTTAAACCGTCATTTAAAGAAGAACAAAGTCTTGCGCATCTCACAAACACACAAGAGACAAACGCGCGGCCACCAGCCGGGCGAGGTCACTGGGAAGGGAGTGAGATGGCAGGCGCGCACGGGCCAGGCAGGCGGGACGGAACGCCTTTCCAGAGGAGCTCTCCCATGCTGCCAAGCGCCACACCCCCGCCTCACTCCTGCCTCCTCCCTGCCCCGGACACATGCTGAAGCAATTAGAGCCAGAAGAGGAATATTCAAAACAGTGCATGAAGATGATTGATGATGCTGTCAATAGGAGGAACACGACTGGACGTCAGAATAATTTGAAAGCAAATAGATTACAGCCCGCCGGACGGGATTGGATAATTGCTAATGCTGCTTCTACCTGCTCTTATTAGCGGTGGGTTTATTCACCAGGGTGCACACTTACATTCCGAGGTGACCGGCCCCAAGAGGGAACTAGTCTGTGTGGGAACTCCCACATGGTCCTGGAGCTAGCGATGCCCTAGCCTGAACCAGCTTTCAATGGACTGAACTTGTACTGGGCTTGTTTTTACCTACATAACGTTAGCCTTTGGCAAATCAGAAAACAGATGCCAAGAAACCCTTTTAAATATAACTATTTGAATGCCCAATGTTGGATATTAGTTTTATTGACTGTTGAACCTTAAAATCTATTGGCTGTTGGCTAATATAATCCTTGCGAAGGAACACTTTATTTTACACATTTTGTAGTTTTTCTTAGAATGACCTTCTGAAGGTGTATAATAAAAGCATAACTGGAATTATGAAAATGATAGAGGATACAGAGCATTGGAAAGTCATAATGAAAGCAAAGTAACACTTAAAAGCATTAAACGTTCCAATGCTGAAGTATTTTTTTTCCACTCAGCGCTTCTGTACACTTCAGACTCTCTGGTTGGAGACATGCACGGCTACCAGTAATGTCACTCGTTTTCTCACCAGAATGGGTTTACGACATGAAATTTTAAAAATGACGTCAGCTTGGTCTTTCTTAGCCCAAACGCTCCCAGACGACACGAAACCTCTCCTGGGGCCTGCGATCTTTTGATTTTTGTTTCCTCCTTTCTTTCAGCGTTACGAGATGCTACATGGCCAAAGACTCGTTCCGAAACAGCTCCCTTTCTCTTAATCCTTCCTTCGGATTGGTGATTATAAATCTCCCGGCATAATACCTGCCCCAAATTAAAGAAGCGCGGCTCTCAGCGCAATGGATCCCCCTAATATCCCCCTTTGGCTAAGATCGCTAATCACAGCAGGCTGTGAGAGTGATCAAGGAGGATTTGGGGATATTTTGCCGTTGTCTGCTGGCTTGCGGTCCGCAGATTAATTCTGAGCACAATGCAAACAAAAGTCAGACATAAACATATAAACACGCTCGGGCGGAAAACAAAAGGGGGCGTGAAAGAATGGAGATTTCACGGCCGCTTTTTAAAGAGCGGTGCAGGCTATGGACAAGCGTCTTGGCTTTGAGGAGCAGGGAGACGCACGGAGCATCACAGAGCTATCGCACACTTCTCTTTTTTCTCTCGGCCCTGAGCCGCAAAACTGCTCAACTTATGCAAATGCTGATTATGTCTCTCGCGATCCTGAAACAATGTAGCCGCAGTTCTCCTTATAACAAAACCGGGTGCTGGAGAAACAGAAAAGGAAAATGGAAGTCTCTCAGACACTCAAGCGCCACTTCGCGGTTTGCTCCTGACTGCAAACACCCGTTTTCCGAAACATGTCTCTGGCCAGAGTTTCAGGGTTTGGTCTCCTCCTGAATGACCCCCTCCTGGACGGGTTCCTAATTGTCAGCGTTCTGCGGTGGTGGGTGGAAGTTGTATTGATTAGTAAATCCATGAAGTACAGTTTAATTATGCATTTAGTCGCTAGGCAAATCAGGTTTATTTGATTGACCCACATTTGTAGAGAGAATTAAACTCCTCTGGGGACCACAATGCATCAGCAACCAAGAACTCTCTGGACCGCTAACGTTCTGTAATGGCACGGGAGAGAGACATGTGCCACACAACGCTTGGAGAACCAGGACGGGTGTCTGTCTGAACGAGTACAGAAACTGGAGAAACAAATTCTCTGAGGTTTTAAGTGAGCGCCTGAGGTAATGCCTGTGAGGGAATTTAGTTTCTGCTTGGCTTGCCGAGTCTAAACACAGGCTTCAACAAAGGCTTGAAGCATGGATGTTGTGAAGTTGTGGAGAACCTGTTATACCAGGTGTTTTGTCTTAGTTTAACTAAACGTACTTGACTTCTTCCACGTTCCGTGACACTTTTGAAACTTTCCAGGCAGTCGAGGCGAAGTGCCTTGCTTGATGGCACAACAACATTGACCCTGTGACCTTAAGGGTCAGAGCCCTGCTCCAGACGCTTCACATTAACTCTAGAGTACTCCTTTACTCCCAATGTAAGGGAGTGGGTGGCAGAGGAACAGAGAAAGATTGAGGGAGAGAAGGAGAGAAGGGGGGGGTGGGTGGAAGTAAAGATTCTTGGCCTGCACTGTTTGTGCTTCAGGAGCACAGACCTGCAGGAGTAATGGAATTTGTAACAGAGCTCTTTTTTGATCAGACCCACAGCAGCCAGAGATCCTTTTAAGATTCAGGTCAGGAGGAGTGTCGAAGGTCCAAACGTGCGATCAGGCAGCGAGATGTTTACCTCGGGAGGCTGAGCTGTAGGGATAAAAAGGCGGCAGTATGGGGGAGGGGAGGGGGGGGGAGCGAGTGTGACACTAAACTTGTCAAAGGAGACCGCTGTTAAGCTGAATTATTGCTGAGTCGTTGTGAGGCGGCGCTCACCAGATGTAAGGGACATCTGCGGAGAGGAAGGAGTGCGAGGTGACTTTAAAAAGGGAGAGAGAGAGAGAGGGAGAGGGAGAGGGAGAGAGAGAGAGAGGGAGAGAGGAGGGAGAGAGAGAGAGAGAGAGAGGAGGGAGAGAGAGAGGGAGAGAGAGGGAGAGAGGAGAGAGAGAGAGAGAGAGAGAGAGAGAGAGGGAAAGAGCGAGAGAAAGCTGCTGTTGTCGGTGCCGGAGCGGAGAGCGGAGAGCGATGGCGTGAGACCAAGGCCGTGACTCACGCACTGTACCGCAGCCAAGCAGAACCAATGACGGACTGGGAGAAATAGTCAATCTGTTGCTGCCGCCCCGAACAGAAGTGTGTCTGTGCTGCTGCATCTGACCATCGCATCTCTCTCTTTCACTCCCTCTCTCTCTCTCTCTCTCTCTTTCACTCCCTCTCTCTCCCTCTCTCTCTCTCTCTCCCTCTCTCTCTCTCGCTTTCACTCCCTCTCTCTCCCTCTCTCTCTCTCCGTCTCTCTCTCTCGCTTTCACTCCCTCTCTCTCCCTCTCTCTCTCTCTCTCCCTCTCTCTCTCTCTCTCTTTCACTCCCTCTCTCTCTCCCTCTCTCTCTCTCTTTCACTCTCTCTCCATTCCCCTTTTCTTTGCCTTACCTTGCGCAGTGATAACACCTTGTTCAGTACTTCAGCAAGGCAGTGGGTGGGTTTAGATAGGCCTGTAGGGGGCATTTTTTTCTTTGTTTTTTAATGGTGTGGGAGTGCTCGTGTATGCCTCCTGTCTGTAGGCGAATGTGATCTTTGGTTGGTACGGGTGACGATGAAGGGGACTATCGTTTCTTCAGTAGCCGACCGGTAAAACGTCACAGGTCTGAAGGAGCGCTGGAATGGCACCGGGTTCTGCGTGGGTTTTGTTTAGGGCTGGTTTCCTCTCAACCAGTGTCCAGGTCAAGGTCTGCCACAGTAACACTTTTCTTATGATCCACACAATCCAAGTGAATCTGAGCAAAACATACACGGCGACATTTTTGCTTTGTGCTGGACTGCAAATCCCAGAAGCCACAGGATATGAACGCCTGCACTTACAACAAAACCGACAGTTGTAGTTGTAGTTCAGTTTTGAACCCTTTTCCCGTCCTCATAACACCAAAGAAGCAGAAAAGGGTGTGCGAGGGATTCGCATGCGTATTCTGTGTTTATTATCTGTACGGTCTTTTCAGGCCAAACTCTGACTCCAAACCGATTTATGTATAGGACTTGCGGTTGGATGTCGGGGGCAGAGTGATATTTAGATGGCTAATCGACAACTTCAGTGATTTTCCTGAACTACAAGAGTAATATGGAGCGATTCTGTCAGCGTCCCCTGGGAAACATCAGTATTTACACAGTGTTCCCGTCTGGCAGCACGTTGTTGTACTGGGATTGCGGTCGATGGAGCCCGGTTGCTAATTGCGCTGGGACCCGACAAAGAATTTCTGCTCTGAATGAATGAAAGGGGGGCCAGATCAAACAATAACAATAATATTAATCATATATATTTTTTTAATCTCCAAGGTAATTCGGCTGCAGGGCCTGGGTTCCTTCAGAGACTGATTTGACTGTACTACAATGTGTTTAGTATAATAAGAGTAAAAGTGTGAGTTCTAGCAGAGGACATCGTTAAACCATTTGTGAAAGAAGCTAGGCTTACATGTTTCACCCAACCAAAAGCTCTGGAAGGATATTCTTTTTTTTTTTTTTTGTTGTTGGAGTGAACAAAGTCGATGTAAGTAACGAGGGCCCTTATTAACCCCTGTCCCGCAGGAACCAACCCCCACCCTCCCCGTGCTCCCCGACATCTTCTCACACACAGGGCAGAGGCCCTAATTAACCAGGGCCAGCACACTGGAGGCCGACAGGCAGGCAGACGGGAATGACACTGTGCTGACCGTTCGTGAAGCAACTCCCCTCTTTGGTTCCCCGAGAAATTACCAGAGTGCGCTAGGGGGATATCACTGAGATAACGGGGTGTCTCTTTGTAGAGCATTAAAACGGCACTCTGCCTATACGCCATCAGAGCGCCTCTTTCCCCGCTTGCAGACGGGACCCCGCTCTCCCCGCGCTTAGACAGGACCACGCTCTCCCCGCGCGCAGACGGGACCACACTCTCCCCGCGCCCAGACGGGACCACACTCTCCCCATGCTTAGACAGGACCACGCTCTCCCCGCGCGCAGATGGGACCCTGCTCTCCCCGCGCGCAGACGGGACCACGCTCTCCCCCCGCGCAGACGGGACCACACTCCCCCCACGCTTAGACAGGACCATGCTCTCCCCGCACGCAGACGGGACCACGTTCTCCCGGCGCGCAGATGGGACAGGAGATGGAGTCTTGTTTATGCCTTTGCGCGTGCTAATGAGGCATTCAGAAACTCCTCTGGTCCTCGTACCTTTGTTTGTTTAAAGGTTGCGATTGTCATTTCAAAGCATCCGGTGTTTAAATTATTTAATTGGTGGTTTATATATTTATTTATTTGATCATTCTTGCTCAGGGTTCCGTGCCCTGGAGCGTTTCTCAGGGCACACATTCTTGCATTTAACTGAATGTAGGTGTCATTACCACATACTTCAATTTGCCTTCTCAGAATACAGTAATTCAAGAGAATCACGTTTTTTTGACGCAATAAAATCTGGAATGTTTGCCATGTTTAAGAGGCAAACCGGCAAAATTTACAGGAGAGATTAACAAATTTTCTGATCTAATAATCCGTGTCATTGAAAATATCGGTGATTCTGCTATCTTTCTTACCGAGCTCTCTCCTTTCATCCAGTTTTCTTTTACCTGGCTCTAATAATAAAGGGCAGGGTTAAGACTGTGTCCACCTCTGAAGGGAGACAACTCTCACCCCCTTTCCGCTATTGTCCAGCAGACTATTGTAAAGGAGCTTGAGGGTGGCTTGGTCCGAGGAGCAGACCCGTTTGGAGGTGCGTGGTAGGCATGTTTTGGGGGGTTGATGATGATGGATGGGGGGTTGTGTGTTTCCGAATAAACCCCAGCGTTTCCCACTCTCACAGCCCCTATCCCTCAGCACTGAATGGTCCTGCCTTCATTCAGGGCCGCTTTCTGAATCATTACTCCCACACAAAGATGGAGAAACAGTTGCATTCAGCAGGCCTGTGGACCCTGCCTCACAGACTGGGGATTACTGTCAGAGGGAGGGGACCGAGGGGCCACAGAGGCTAGGGGTTCACCGATCGAGGGATTGTTAAATGAGCCTGGGTCTTTTAAGGAGAGCTAGCCCTTGACCAGCTCATGGTCAGAAACTCACAAAACAGAAAAATCTCATTGAGTGGATGAGCCATATACAGCAGTGAAATATGAAATACAGACAAATAATATCACTGTATCATTCTGAATGTTTATACAGCTAAATATGCAGGCACATGCGCTTATACATTGAATGAGCATTCAAAAGTATGACTTTACATTTATATATATATTTTTTTTTTTATAAAATCAACACAATAGTGGGAAATGTATTTAACTTGTGCTCTGATGAAACTGTTTCCATTTTTAAAAATTGTATAACTTTGGATAACTTCAGGCTCTGTGCCAAGAACAATTTTAGTTTAGCTCTGCGCGTCTCATTCTAATTTGCTGACAATGAAAGGTCTGGAGAGGAATTTGTGGTTGACAGAAACTTGAATCAAAATTTTTAGTTAAGTTCTGATGCCCAGTCATTTCATAAAAGCGATATGGAGTCGCAGTAATTATCTGCCTTGCCTCCAAACCCGGGGTCAGAAAGCACACCCAACGTAGTGCTCCCAAATTTGTGTTTGTGCCAACGGTGCGGGCGGCCGGTTACAGTGCTTCTGTTAGCTGACAGGTTCCCTGAAAATGACTCAAAATGACATTGCATCAGGGGTACATCTGGAGCACTTTATTAAAACATTGTCAAGGCAGCTGGAATTGTCGGACATGCGTACAACAGGCACAACCCTAAAGGCAAGCCTGCCGCTGAGCGGTGATATAAATCCCCAGTAACACAGGGCAGCACACCTGTCCCACAGGTGGATACACATATCTTAGGGGTGCACTGAGAGTTATTCATTAACAGGCTTCTAGCGTTCCTATAATAAACCTGTGTACTCATTTTAATCAGAATTTTGTCTCTTTTTTTTATTTTTAAATGGGCTGCTTTTTTCGTTGTCTGCCCCGCGCTACGGCTTGGCTGCGTACGACAGGAGTTCATGACATAACATGACACGAGTCAACGTTTTTTTCAGCTGACACCGTGCATGTGAATAAACCACAGCAGGCTTCGCCCATCCAAAGCTCCTGAAGTCCAGCCATGTTTCAGTCCCTGTTGCAGGACCGCTTCTTTCGAGAAAACAAAAAATGTACGCATGACAAGCTGCCACAGTCAAGCAATCGACTTTTAAAAGTCCCACTGTGGCTTGTGTGCGCAGGAAATCATTCTGCATTCTGAACGCCCGCTTTTCTGCGCAGGGTATCATTCTGCATTCTGCACGCCCGCTTTTCTGCGCAGGGTATCATTCTGCATTCTGAACGCCCTCTTTTCTGCGCAGGAAATCATTCTGCATTCTGAACGCTCGCTTTTCTGCGCAGGGTATCATTCTGCATTCTGAACGCCCTCTTTTCTGCGCAGGAAATCATTCTGCATTCTGAAC
>JAOVYW010002710.1:0-10608 GCA_025775045.1 Hiodon tergisus
CCCCCCCCCCCCCCCCCCCCCCCCCCCCCCCCCCCCCCCCCCCCCCCCCCCCCCCCCCCCCCCCCCCCCCCCGAGTCGGGAGTGGATGATGGGGCGTGTAGTTTTGCTAACGACTGAAGTGTATCCCCTGAGTCTGAAAGGCTAGCATTATTTATCTGATGTGAAGCATAGGCTAAGCCAAGACTCTGCTTCTCACTCCCCGCTCTGCATCGCTTTGTTAGATCGACAACGCTGCGGGTGAAGTGTCAGTATGGTTAGAGGTTATTGCTTTCTAATGGCGCTTTCTCTCCAGTGCTTGCAGAGGACGCGATCAAGGCGGCCTTGGCTGACTACCGGCTGAAGCAGAGGGGGGACGAGGACGTGGCACTGAAAAGCAGCTTCTGAAGTCTGCCAGCCTGCAATATCTTTGTGCTCCATCCTCCTCTGTGGGGGAATGAGTGGTTCTTGAGGCTCAAATGACACAGGGGTTTCCTCCACCCTTTCACCTGTAGTCTTTCATGTTAACGCACAATGTAAAGAAACTGAGTTTGGGAGAGTAGTTGTGTGTGTGTGTTTTGTGTGAGATGATAATATTTTGGTACCATTATGAAGATTGGTGTTGATTAGACAGAAATAGTCTAATTCTTTGTCTGATTTGAATTATTTTTTCTGCCTAATTATAAAAAGGTATAATTTTGGGTGGAGTGATACTGAATTAGGCCGAAGTTTTTAAATGTATTGGCCTTTTTGCATGTCTTCATAATCTGTTGCAAAACAAATGACGAAAGCAATAAGTTATTAAAATGTGTAAATCCTTGTTTATTTGTATTGTAAATTTATTTTGGCATTTTGGTGTTCAGGCTGGCCATCTGTTTGAGAATCATCTGTAGAGAGAACAACTTCTTGAACAAAGGAGATTTTATACAAATCGTAGTTAATTAATTGCAGCACATCAGAAAGAAGTGTGTTGATTGCCACTCCCTTTATGCTGTATTGCCTTTTTGATTTTCCTATATCAATCAATGTGTGCCTTTGTGATAAAACAAATCCTTAGTGTGCATTAAAATGCGGCAAGCGTAATAGCCAAACGCTAAGCTGTCACGCAAAGTTCATTTTGAATAGGTCGAGTTGGAATGAACAATAGAAATGTTATTTCAGCTTTTATCTAGTCCCATTCGCTTCAAGAGTTTTGAACTGGCGCCACCCTCTGGTTCCTCCGGAGAACCTTTTTCAGCACTAGCAGTACCGCCAGCAGCACAAGGGCCACCAGGACACACAGAATGGCCAACACAGTTACCACCGCAGCTGACTCCCGCAGCCTAACGGGCTGGAAGGGAATCGGGTGCTGAAGACCAGCCTTGTTGGTTGGGGGGATTGGACTGGTGAGCTCAGATGCGGTGACATTGCTGGTAGAATAGTGACCGGTGGAGTTGACTGTACATCTGGGCTGCTCGTAGGGTAAAGAAGTGTCTGTAAGTGATGTAGGAACTGGAGTCGGGTTCAGAGTCCAGCAATCCTCATAGCTGATTTCCTCCAGATTGTAATGCTTTGATGATGGGCCAGACCCAGCACGTTTTTTAGCAATGTGCCTGGCTCGGGTATGGTTTTCCGCTGGCTTGGGTTTCCTATTGGACACCTGAGTTGTGCTCCTATAGAAAGACCTGGAAAGCCTGGACTCGGAGGGAGATGGTGCTCCTGTCACCATGGCCGTCGCCGCCGAGTTTACCGCGTGATGTTCCAGCGGCACGTCGGGGACGGTAGCCTCGTGGAGAAAAGGCCTGTCATTTGGCTTTAGAACCCACGGGCAGATGGCCATGACTGAGAGAGTGAGGAGCGGGCGGTGGGCCAAGTGTACCGGGGCCGTGCACACCAGATCGGTGGCCATCTTCAGCCTACCGTTCAGCAACCATCGGTAGAGGTACAAGATGTCACACTCGCACAGCCACAGGTTGTCCGCCAGCTCTACTGTCCGGAGTCGCGCCAGGCCCTCGAAAGCGCTCTCGGGCACCGATGTCAGGCAGTTGCTGTTGATCTTCAGCACCTGGAGGTTTACCAGAGCAGCCAGGGAGGGGAGGTGCAGTGAGGAGATGCAGTTGGTAGACAGGTCCAGGTGGACGAGTGAAGGCGGCAGGGATTGGGGGAGTCTGGATAGGCGGTTCCCCTTCAGGTTCAAAACCTGCAGCTTTTCCAGGCTGAGGAAGGCCCCAGGCTGAATGGCACGGATGCGGTTGTCCTCCAGGTCCAGCCTGGTGAGGTTGACCAGCTGCCGCACGCCACTGGCGGTGAGGTAGGTGATCCTGTTCTCCTGCAGCTGGAGGGCCTTCAAGCTGGGTGGCAAACCCTTGGGGAAGCGGGGCAGCTGATTGTGGCTCAGACTGAGTTCCTGGAGGCTAGAAAAGGGCAGGAGCAGGTGGTCCACGTTGCAAAGGTGATTGTGGGCCATGGAGAGTCCGGAGGTGCTGAGGGGAACCGAGCGCGGCAGGCTCCTGAGGCCCAGGGATTCACAGAGGACCAGTGCCCCGTGGGGGCAGCAACATCCTACGGGGCAGTTCACAAGAGCCAGGGAGACTGTGGTAGCCACCCAAAGGGCGAGAAGATGACCGCAGAGGCGCCGGCGCATGACTCACTGCGTGGGGAAAGAAAAACCAAGTGAGGCATCACCAACATCCAGCTTATAACAGTGTCTGAGAGCCTGAGCACACTGGTGCCCCACAAGTGCACTAATTGCACAACAGTGGAAAATTATTGTGAGAATGGATTGGCCTCACTGGATTCTCTCCGGCTTTCTTCTCACGTTTGGCAACTTTTGTTTTATTGAAGCTCAAAACATTTAACCAAAAGTGGTGGAATTCTTAAATAAAAACGGAAACTTTAAAAGCACATTATGAACCGAGCAGCTCGGGATCCCTGACAAGCCTGACTTTCTCACCACCGCTAAAGCGAGCGTGCAGCTCCTCGCACACACAAAGTCTTACCTACCATCTCCTCCTGTGCCGCTTCGAGGTCCCGTCTTTCACGGTGTGTGACAGGCTGTGCGCTCACACGCCGGTGTTCCTCACCTGGTCCACTGCTCTGGTGACACCCTCCGGTCTTTGCAACTTCCAAGTAGCCTGCCATCAAAATTTAATTGAACCTTAAGGTATTCTGTTACTCGTCTTCTGTTTACTTCAGCATTTAAGTAAGTCTAGTGTTCTTGCTCTGACTCTGACTGCGATGCTTGTGGGAAGTCAAAAGTAACCTGTTTAATGCCCTTGAAAAATTTGCTTGAAATGATTATTAATGTATATTGTTAATTATCTGGTATTTGCCCAAAAAAAATGTTTTCCAAAGGTACCTGTTTTATGGCTTTGGGTTGGCGGCCAGGTTGACATGCTCAGGAAGGTAGAACCGAAAAAACCCCAAAAACTGTTAAGTATAGGGAGTTTCCAGTGTGACTGTATACCATTTCCTCCAGTTAGAGTGAGACCAGGAGCTGTGAGGCAGTATATTCCAGAATTATCAAGCACCTCATAGACAAAAGAGCAGGGAATCTGATCCTGAAGCAAGGTACCTTCCAGAGCTCGACTTTCAACTGCCGTATTGGCCGCAAGGCTTTTCACTCTCCATTTCTGATGTCTGGTCTTCATGCTCACCAACTTGGCTGCCTGCCAAGAGACCACAACGACGTTGACATTTTTACAATCTGTTTCAGTTGCGTTATTATAGAAGAGGGCTGATTTTGGTTCAAATAACTACAAAACCTAAATATAACTCAGTAAAACACATCATATTTATACAAAACATTTTAAAGTGTGACTCAATTCAAGATGTGCCCGATATTAGTCGATATAAATTAATTATTTATCAAGCTGCTGTTTTCATATTGTCCACAAGAGGCCAGCATAGTTTTTGACTTTTTTAGGGTTGAGACACTCGGTGACAGAACTTAATGGCTTTAAAGATTAAATCTTATGTGCCAAAATGAAAATCGAAAGCTATATAATATAATAATATAATATATTAAGATTACACTCAATTATGGAAACGTCATATTCAGTAAATGCCACAACAATTTTTCACACAGGGATTTATTGTAAACAAAAAAAAACTGCAGTACAAAGGATCTTAACAGCACAGAATTGTCTGTAGACGATGAAAGCGATTGATAAGCAATAACACTGACTATGTCTTGATTATGACTTTATCATCTTGTCTTTTACTGCCACTGCAACAACTTTTTTTAAAGACGAAGCAAAAGAATGGAGGAAATATAAATAAAGAAACAATCATATTGTCCAACGCCATGGCATCTTTTCTGAAAATTCTTCTGAAAACAGGAGCTACAGGCTTACCATCCCGGCAATAACACGGTATTCTCACAAAATTTGATAAAGCTGCAAATTACGCATAACCCTTAAAAGTTAAAGCCTACTGCGGTGTCCCAACACAAGATCAAGAGCTTTTGAACCACAAACAAGTCTCTCCACTTATATTGTAGTGCGATCCTTACTCTCACAATGTGATCACCTGAAATTAGGAAAAGTTTGTTATAGTTTTAAATTTTTGGATCTTGTCGGTTATATTATTCTTCGAAATTAATTCAGCTCTTAAAAGCAACTGAACTAAACACAAAAGCAGCCATGTCAGACTTCGTTGACAGAAAGGACACTACGACGTTAAAGTCATTCCAAAGAGGCCATTCGTCCACATGACTGTCTAATTTCCATGCGTACCAATTCTTGTAATTGCCTGCTGAAATATTGATCGTTGAACATTGTAAGCCTGCCAAGATAATTAAAATTACCCAGTTACTCATTGGACTCTCAGCTTGGATGTCTTGAGCGTGAGGAATTCTCTATCTCTCTACCGGTATATTTTCTATTGCAAAAAAAAAAAAAAAACTGAGGCAGGTTTCACATTTTTTCCATATACACCACAGGACATATCCAGCGAGAGACCGGGTTCTAGGCAATGGGTTTTGGGGCTCAGCTGAAAACAGTAGCACTAAGCCAAGTAGGAAACGGTATGAGGGTTTTACAATTTGCACCTAAAAGAAATACAGACTCGCGTGCCGCAGGACCAAACATTCTGCTCTTAATTTATACCGTGTGTTTCCTGTTAATGTATACCATATATGTCTGTTAGTCGGTGGCGATTGGAGTGATACATTGTGTGTGCAATACCGACTGGTTGTGGTCCACGTCTGCCAATTAATTTGACCAGGCTAGCAGCGCATTAATCAGAAACGGGGCAGCGGACATCGCCTCATAATCGTGTGCACCAATTAGCTAAATTATTTTAGTGGTTTAGACTGGATTTTTGTCCGTGATCGGTGGAAATCTCTTTGAAAAATCAGTCCTAGAGAGCTTAGTTATGAGTAGGGATGCTAAACTGGACATCATCCATTTGTCGTTTCTGCACGGAGCAGCGTTACTGGTGCTTCTTTAACTTTTTATGAACTGGGCGTCTTTACAATGCCTTTGGTGGCTACAACACTTACACAGTGCGATTCAGGGGCAGTGGTAGGGAACATCAATAGATAAGGTTAGAAGCAAATAGTCCTGGTTAGTTTGGTGGTCTGTTCAAATGGTCACACTTCAGACGTGTCCTCTACTCCGCTACGGGTAGTTTAACTGTTAACTTTTTGTTAACGAAAATTAAAATTGCATGATTAAGTTTAAAAAAAAAATGTTATCAATCTTCTTACATTCCTGGATGAGATTAATGCAATTTGTTGCAATGCACAATTAATTTTAGCAGCTTAATAACTGAATATTATATTGTCAACATAGGACTTTTCAGTTTTGTTAAAAAAAAATAAAACAAATCCCAGGAAAGTAATTTCAAAGCCATCCTTTTTTTTCCTCAGTTCTTATTTCCTTCAATCATAAGTATAGAACTGGGCCAAAGATATCCTTATGTTCCACACGCCCCTCCTCCACCCATTTATTTTTACTGAGTTTGCACTGTAATTTTACAGAGATTATGGCCAAACTTGCCAACATTTTTTCTTGGTATGGCAAACTTCTAATTTGAAACCTGTCGTGTCTTTCTTGTTTCTAAAATACAGGGTTTTTTTTTGTGTGTGTGTGTGTGTGTGTGTTCGGAGGTCAATGTATAGTTTAACTTAAAGAGGATAAACCAAGATTCTGAACAAGGAACTAAATTAGCATTCTAATGGATTCAGTTTTTCTATTTAATTTTTAAAAAATCCGCTCCTAAAATAAGACAAAAACAGATGCATCCAAGATTGATGTGCCTTGGTATTGAAAACAATCTGTGTTGTCGGACTAGGCAACTCCCTCTCAACTAGGGCGGCCAGAGAAGCGAAGAGATGAACGACATCATTGTTTATCTGAAACAACTTCAGAGGAACGACCAGCCCCCGAACAGAAAACGCAGCCTGTTAAGGAAAGTAACCACACATGCTTCCCTCTGGAATGCCGACATTAAATATTTATGCAGCACGCAACTCCGGCGATGCGCTTCAGTTTGCAACTGTGACGTATTTTAAGCTGCCTTTATAATTTGCCAAAAGAGATTTTAAAACTATATACACTGAAGTCACATATCACAGTTGCTAAGTACGTACGTATGCTTTGTACATCGGTTGTATTTTTTTGTGATATGTGGCTGCCTTCATTGAAAAACCTGTGAACCTCGGTCTACGCTTTCATTTATTCCAACGCCTATTAAGATGCATTTAATTAAATTAATTTTGCCCGTTCAACTGAGATTGATAACTGACTGCACCTCTCAGATTTTTAAGAAGTGTTTACAGATTTAATTTAATAGTCATATACATTTTACATGCTTAATACACGATGACGTTTTAAATAATTTGAGTTTGAAATTTTTCTAAGTTAACACTTTTAACGTGTTACATATGTCCAAAATCACTTTGTTAAATTTTTCTATGAAGCACAGAATGCGTTTATAACATCCTTTATAACAATTTGATAGGATAACAAATTAGCATATTTACAAAAATATCTAATTATTATTTTGCATCATTTAAGGGTTTGACAAATATTAAGGCAACAATCATAATGTGTTTGTCATTGTTATTAGAACACAAGAACACGTGTATACTTACATATTTTTATTTCAATTTATAATTTCATTTGGAAAAAAATCAAAATTCTGAATTTAATCACAACAGTAAATTACATGAAACTGAATAAACTGATAAACACACAAAACAGGATCCTTTCAATGTTAAGTCCTGTTATTCAATTGTGCAGAACCTAATGCAAGACTCTTATCGGTAACCTTGAACAACACAAGAGCTGACTATTATTGAATCTATAAAAACAAAATTAGGTTCACGATATCGGGAGGGAATCGTTTGGCAAAAAATACGAAATGTTTGGCCGCTTCCTTGCGGACACAGATTGATAGCAATGAGCTCGTTATTCATCGAGAGGTTTTAGTTTTCACTTTATCGAGATTATGGAGACAAAATTAATCTTTTAAATCACAGAACTCACGTTTAGTTTCACTGCTTTTGTCACTGATGACTTTGTAACATGAACATACTATGAGCTTGAAAACAGTTGGTCCCCCCCAGTATCCCCAATCGCAAATATACAAAATAAGAAAATAGGAAAATCAGGAAAAAAAATGCTATTTTCATTTAAAAACCTTTGCAGTAACACCAAGGTCCCCCTGTATTATCTGTAAAGGCTTTGGTTTTTCATATACCAGTGATTTTAAAAGTTTACTTCCGTTATCCTTACTCAAGTAAAAAATTAAGACACCAACAACCATTTCATCATTGTAAAAAAAAAAAAAAAAGTCGAATTTTATAAAACAATCAATCTAATCACAACATGCATGCACAGGAGGGCCTGTAAATGGGCTGTATTTAATTAGTCAGAAATCACGATAGCTCAAGGCATGTACCTTAGGCCATGATGAAGGGCGATGTTATTCCTGGGCGTCTCTTTCAGCCTTCAGGTGCTTACTGTGCTCACATGTCCGCTAACATCACCAGCATCGCTGGCAGAATGCTGCACGAAACGCCTGCTGATAACACCCATGCAAACCTCAAACACCAAAACTTTCTTTCCCTATTAACTGCTACATTTGTAAAAAGTTGATCATTAATTTCATGCAACATACCATGGAATGGATTAGCTCACTTTTAAATAGTATAATTTATACAAGAAGGAAGACGAAGGTGTGACGATAAGAAAACGTTAAGAAAGCAATAATAAAATAGATAACTGAGACAAATCAGTGGGCTCTGCTTTCTGTGCGTTCAGGCCGCCTATGGTTATTTGCGAAGCCAAAATCTGATATAAAACACCCAAAACATTACAAAATAATTCAGTACATTTTGACATTTAACATGAGTCAGACCAAACTCGCTTAAAAAGCAGTCATCTTGATGATTTACGCAACTGCACTCCCCAATGACCTAGACAACTTCGACGACAACTCCCTGAATTTTTGGTGCCGGCTTCGCTTCCGCTAACTCCTGTGTAGCGGAGGTCGGCGCCCCTGTCGGTGGGTTGGCCTGCCTCAGGTGGCACAGGCAAACCAGGGGTTGGCTTGGGGCAGGGTCGGCTTGGGGCTCCTTGCTTTGTGGCCGGTTCTGCTCAGCCTTCTCCGCCACCTCAGGGGTACCGTCCAGGTTGTCTCGCAGCTCCGAGGGTTTTGGCTTGGGTTCCTTCCCCTCTTTCTCTCCCACCAGTGCTTTTGAGGGAGTCCGCAGGTTCTTGTTGACAGCCTTGGTGTTGGTCTGAAGCTGCTTGGAGGCGACCACTTGGTCCGCCTGCCGGCAGTTTTGGGGCCTTCCCTGGACCTCACTGAACGTCCTGGCACCTCCACACTTGTCTTTCTGGTCCACGTACTTCTTGGCAGGGAAGGAGGAAGGGTAGTAGGCGTTTGTCTTGTGCTTGTGGCTCATGATAGAGGCGCAGCAGACGATGAAAATGACCACGATGAGGAGGGAGGACACCACGATGATGAGCAGCAGGTTCTCCCGCAGGAAGTCCACCACCTGGTTGAGAATGAAGTGCTTGATGCGTGTGGCGTTGGTGACCCGGGGCGTGGTTGACATACGAGGGGGGCTGAGGGTGGAGTAGGAGGTGGGGACCAGAATCTCGGGCTCCCCCTCACCACTGCCTTCGGCTGACATGTTAAATTGGAAGGGCGTGGCACCACACCTGCAGCTCCACAACAACACTGCAGACACACCAGCCAGGTGCATGAACAAAAAGAGCCTCATGGTCCTTCGGAAACCTGTGGCAAATAAGACAGGGTCGTTAACGTATTGGGTGGACAAGCTTAAAAATGCATTACTAGTACACTGAATACATTACCTTTATACTAAATGCATTACCAGTATCCTGAATGCATTACCAGTATACTGAATGCAAATATAACCTCCGGGGCTCTTTGTACATTTTCTGTACCTTGTATAAGCAATAGAACGACTGACAGGACACACTTAACCCATAAATAGCTGGGGCTGCACTGCAAACACAATCAGGGGCAGCCCACCCATTCCTCAGAGAGGATATCCTGGTTACCCTGTCTTTTCCTCTGGATGTGCCCGTTGAACAACGGCGGCTAAACAGACCTCTGTGCTTCAGCCCCCTTCGCCCAAAGAAAGACACGTGACAGCTACTGTGTCAGACAGACACAGTCCATACCTCGGGGGGAGACGGCACAAACCACACAAAGCGATCCGCGGGACTGACCCCGCAGGATCGGCCCTGCCTGATTGGCCGTTTAAAACTCATCTAACGGTAGGCCTGTTCAGACCCACTCTTTTTAGGAGTTTGGGGCTCTGTTTAATTCTGTAGAATGTAAATTGGTGTCAGAGGAGCTCAGACACACCATTTTCTGATTGGGGCTTGATTATTTTCTGTGTTTGTATTAAATCTATTTCAAGATCCTCTATAATACTTTTGGGTGGAGATGCACAGTTTAGTTAAGTTTTTAATTTATGTTGTGAAGGTCACTCATTTACCACACAAAAGGAAGACGCAAACTATATATTCTTAGGGGAGTACTAAGGCGTAGGAGACCTGTGGTTAGCCCTTTATATTTACACTCCGCAGTTACAAGCTGCAGAAGTCAGTAAACCACAAACTATGCCAGTAAGAAGTATTTCTAGACTGGTAGGAGATGCACAGGCCCAGTGGTTCTGGTTGAAAATAAATGAAGGTTGGTAGGTTGTTCTTAGATCACTCCCCCTGAGACGGAGGAGATTTGAAGGGTGTTCTTCTACAGCCAGAAGGAATCAAATTATGTCAGTCGGACTCCCAACACTCAGGGAAGCGTCACCCCGATTCAGCAGTTTGGCGGAACATTGAATTCCCGATCCAGTTCATCCTGGTCATGAAAACACCCTGAAGTAAAGATAAATGTGTAAACAAGACTGGGCAGTAGATAGCACTTAGGCCACATTAGCTTTAGAAAAGAACTGTGAAGATGAGTATGTCGAAAGTGAGGACTAAGGGTGAATCTTATCCAAGTGCAATGATTTGGACGAGTGCAACGCTGTGTGAATTTGCTCAGTTATTTTGATGACTGAAAATAATTTGATTTGGCATTATGTGAGGGGGGAAGGAGGCAAATAAATAGTTCCCCTGTTTTAAATGTAAATATCAGGCATGGGGTTGCATAGGGACATTC
>JAOVYW010002711.1:1749-14796 GCA_025775045.1 Hiodon tergisus
GTTAAACTTCAGTTACTACATTCCAATCTTTAATACCTGTTAAACTTCAGTTACTACATTCCAATCTTTAATACCTGCAAGACATTTTTGATGGATGAGCAGTCTGTTATAGTCATTGGGTTTGAAAGACAGATAAAGCTGAGTGTCATCTTCCTAAACATGAAAGATATATTGTGTCTGCCAATGACCTTACCCAGGGGTAACATATAAATAGAAAACAAAATGGGTGGTAGCATGTGCTAACGTAGTATCTCGAACAAATAGCAAAAACCACTGCAATTAAGACAACTATTAAGAGTTAGGTAAATATTTTTTTCTTTATGAAGCGACTGGTTGTAAGAACGCTGCCCCACCACAGACGGTTTGATAAGGACATTACTGCAGAAGTGAGGGTGTGTGGTGCTGTCGGAGAGGAGGGTGTCCAGGGGTCACTGCTGCCTCTCAGCGCTGGGCTCCTGGTGTCTGGTCCAGCTTCGGGGTCTGTGTGGATGAGTTCCCCTCTGTGAGTGTTTCTGTGTTGCCCTGTGATGGACTGGAATCCCGCCCAGGGCATGTCTCGCCTTGCGTCCCAAAACACCGCTGGGTTAAGCTCTGGCACCCCACGACCCTCGACTCACAAGCGGTGTAGAAAAGGGACGGATGGACAGACATTATAACGCAAACACTAAAAGTGGCTGACACTCAAGCTCTTCTGACAGCTAGAAAATGAAAGTGTTTCAAGACAGTTGATTGCATTTTTATCAGTGCATTGATAAGTAAGAGCATACTTGAATTTGAAGAAGCAGTTTTATTTAATTACATTTCTGTAACTGTGTTGCCTCAGAGTTAAGTTTTGGGTCACGAAACCAAACCCTCACCCTAACCCTGGTGGGAAGTCCAGAGAGTCATGGCAACGGAGAAAGTGAACGCATGAGGCCAGGAGTCCGACAAGGGAGCTGGCATCCCAGGTTTTCTACATTCTGTAGAGCAGAGAGAACCAATCATGGACTGAACATGCAAGATTGGCTCACGTTTGGAGAGCTCTGCTTTGTGCTGACTGCCCGGGGTTTTGCACTGTGATTGTAACAGCGACGAGGAGTGTGTTTAGCAGAGTGGTAGTTCAGAAGTTATTTACTGAGGAAAACAATTTTTTCTTTCTGCAGCTGAGATTAGCAACAATGACTTTTCTTGCAGAGTCTGATGTCTCAAAAAGAGCCAAGTAATTCCTTTCTTTATATTCAGCCGGGGAATGCAATCTCTGTTTACAGTGATCAACACCTTATCGTATACGACTGTTAATACGGCTTTCACCTGATTACATCACCCGGAGCTTAGTTTTAGTAGCAAGCTGCAGTTCCTTCTCTCAGTGCCTGTCACCAAGCAAGCCTGTCTGTGTTTTTCTTGTAGGTAATGACATGTAGCTCAACTTAGAGGCACCATCTCTCCTGAGAAGAAATCAAATGCAGATTGCAGCTTGACAGCAGCAGGGGAAATGTTAAGTGTTGTTCACATGCAGTTGGTTTGGAGATATTGATCATATTGCTTTTTTTGATTTAGCAAAAAACAAAAACAAACAAACAAATACATCTAGAAGCTGAGCATGTCATAAAAACTGTTCTCTAAACTGTGTTTATAAGAGAGAGAGAGAGAGAGAGAGAGAGAGAGAGAGAGAGAGAGAGAGAGAGGGGGGGGGGTGCTCGTGGCACTGACAAATGGGAGCAGAAAAAATTAATATCCTCTTCACTGAATCTCTGAGTCTCAGTAATCTAAATCTGAATTCAGTGCCTTGCTTTTTAAAGTCTAGCCCTTTCCATCATAAACATAAAAGATCTCACTTTAGAAGCTTTTAAGAAATGTGTCTAATTTTTGAAGGAGTATCTCAGCATTGAAATGTGAGAATTAGGCAAATGAGCTGCTTTTCAGCCTGTCATTGTTACAATATTGTTTGACATGGGGGAATAGAATAGAATCTTGACCATAGTTAATAAAATTCTTTGATAGCCAACAATTCCATTTTGTTTTATGATAGCCAGCCCAAGGTCTCTGTGGAAGAGAGTCTGCAGACAGACGGTGATATTCGAGCAGAAGAAAAGAAAGTTGTACAATCTTAATTATGTCTGTGTGTTAATACTGATGACAATACCATCCCAATGTTTTGAATTTGACCTAATTCTCATCTGTCGCTCTGATTGCGTAAACTACCTGTTATTCCCTGTACCTCAGTAAGCATTGGGATCAAACAATGCTTCTGTTTGTGAATTTTCAGAAGGGGCTTGTTTCATTGTTGAACAATAATCTCATGCTGGAAGGAATTAGTCGGTACGAGGAGCTGAGGTGACTGATGTAATGATATATAAATAGTGGAAATAGTGGTTTTACTAAGCCAATAGAGAAGACACAAGATGATGAGGTTATTGTTTGATGGGCAGACCCACAAGTTAATTACTTAAGGTTGCAATGATGAAGAGAAAGGCTGTCTCTTTGCCTCATTTTATACTGTTAAATACTGTGCTAAGACTGAAAGTAGTTCTGAAAAAAGCAACAACTTCCTCTACTTCCACTCTGAATCCACTGTCCTCTGATCTTGATCTGCAAAATGGAATAGTTTAATGTCACAGTTTAGTTTGATGGGTGAAACGAAAACAAGCAAACACCGTGGCCCTCATTGAGTTTATAAGCCAGCTGCATTTAACACCTACCTAATCTCCACTAACATTTATCAGTTTGTTATGCTTGTTATGTTTATTTTATAGTTTTGGGTAGTTCAGTATAGGGATATAATGTACAATATAATATAATTTGGAATAAAAGAATATAGTAAGTTTGTTAAAAAGTTCCTGTGAGCCCAGTAATTGTATGTTCCTTCTGTGTGTGAAAGATTGAATTAATAAAAATTGGATAATTTATGAAAACATAAACTAAAAAAATAAGATTGAAATAATTGCAGCAATCTGATTGGCTGCAAATTTGGAGCGATCTGATTGGTTGAAAAAAAAATCGAATGATGTATTTATTCGAAAAATTTGAGCGATCTGATTGGTCAAAAAAAGGAGCGATTTGATTAGCCGAAAATTTGGAGCGATCTGATTGGTTGAAATTTTGGTGCAATCTGATTATTCAAGAAAAAATGGAGCGATCTGATTGATCAAAAAATTTGAGTGATCTAATTGGTTGAAATGGTCGAAATTTTTGACCAATCAATCACTCCATTTTACACTAAATCACTAATTAGCCTTAATCATTTACAAGCATCAGATCCACTAGAGATTTTTAGAAGGTGAGCAGTTACGTGCATAATACATTTCAAGTCCCACCACTCATTGAAGTTGAATATTGATCATTTTGAAAAGATGAAATTTCTTTTTGACTCGTCAATGAAAAGATTTCTTTCTTCTTTCCTTTTATATTTATGACACGTTAACCACACGAAGCCATTGTCCAGATCCAGCACTAACAAAATAACCCCCCCCCCCACCCACCCACCCAAAACAACCTTTGAGAGACTTTTGGTCTAATAGTCGACTGATGTTTTAAAAGAGCTATCTGAGAAGAATGTGAAGTTTTTGATTTGTTTGCGAACATCATGTCAGACTGGATTTTTAAGCAAACCAATTTCCGGGAAAGCTCACCAAATTATTGAAATTCTAGCAATCTGAAACTGGAACAGACAAATCAACATTGTCAATCTAATTTTGAACTAAATATAGAATGATTTTATTCTGAAAATCTTCCAGGAGCACGTTACCTCTATATAAAAACTGGAAGAAATGAAAAACTGAAAGTAATGGGGAAAAATTGCATCTCTCCATGGTTCCTGTAATACATTTAGCTTAATCTTCAAGTTAACACTGGACATTTTGCTTTCTCGTTGTCTTTATACACCATACTTCATTTGCAAGGACTGGTTGTCCCTAAAGGCTCTATTACAGGGTTAGGCAATTCCGGTCCTGAGGCCCTGGCTTTTATTCCAACTTTGCCCGAAATTACTTAATTGGACCCATTATTGGTCTAATTAAGTAATTTAGGGTACAGTCCTGGAGGGACACTGGCCTACCCCTGCTCTGTTGCCTAAGTAACAGTGAATCTGATTGCCTACCCCTGCTCTGTTGCCTAAGTAACAGTGAGTCTAACAGTAACTTGTGTGGACAGAGGCGAGACAGCCCCAATAAATCATTTCACATCTTAGAATGCACTTGGAAGAGGGTCCATTTGAAAACGCTCTACTGGTAACACAGTAGCATGCGCTGACACCTAATTGGAATATCAGAATTCTTTAAAACGAGTAGGAAATTGAAATGGTTCAGTTGATTATCTATCTCGCCACCAGTTACTTGGTCAGCCCGTCTAAAAGCAGCCGTTTGCCCCATTGAGCACACCTGTAGTTCAGCGATCCCCATCCGAGCGTGACTTAGGTGAGCAGGGAAGCACGAAGAGGGAGACGCTTTAATTACTCTAATGAAGTGTATGTGTGGGAGCTTTGCTTAAAAAAATAAAAATAAAAAAAAATCGGGAAATAACAATGAGGAATACGAGGGAGGGTAATTAAATTCCCCCTGCAGTCTTTGCAGCCCAGATCGTACAAGGAGTTTTAATTATGTGTGCATTAAATGCGGCAGCAATATACTCGTCCTCTTAGCCAACTTTATGACAAAGACAAACTTCTTTAAAACGATGAATTTCCGTCCTCTACAGCACATTTGGTGCATGTAATTAAAACGCATCATTAGAAACTATATCATGCGCGGGTGGTTACAATGAGAAATCCAGCTACATGTTTTTTTTTATCAATGATAATAATTAGTTTGGTGGCTCATTAACTTTTATTGCTGCATTGAAAAACATTAATGTTTTGTCTGTGTTAATCTGGTCTCCAATGGTTACGATAATAATTGCAAAAAAAAAAAAAATCCAAATACATGTAACAACATGCATCAACATGCGTCTCTTTCTGTTCTGATTGATGTTCTGAAATGTTCGTAATATAATTTTTTTAGTAAGTAATTAAAAAACAAGAAAGAGAACTGAAAAGGGGACTAAATTATTTGTGATTATGTCTCCTCGTTTAGATACGATGTCTAATTCAAAGCAAGTTCCGGGGTCAGAAAAGAAAAGAATGGTGATCACGCGCTGTGTCTCATGAATCACAAGCTAACCTGAAGCGCCGTGTCTGGGGGGTTTCCAATTTCTTCGTGAGGCAGGGGACATTTGTGAAGTCTGATGCAATAAAGACCCGAATCCCAAGAGCACAAGACTTTTACCCACCGCTAAGTCTATTTAGCCTTTTTTTTTTTTTGCCACATTGCCACAAGGGTGGAAAATGGTTGAAAATTGCGGTGATGAGCGCAGTCATATCATATAACATATAACTGCCTGTAAATCAGTATGCCTCCCACGTTTGGGTTATGGCCTATAATACCAGGAACACAGTCTGTGTGTGTAACGACAACAATAAAAGTAATTGAAGAATACAGGGAACACTATACTTAGTTACTTAGAGACCACGATGGGTACAAAAATACAGGCAAGTTCTTCGCACATGAATATTGTATTTTATTATGTTAACATTAAGAATCCCATGCTATCCAACTCAGTAGTAGCCCCATCCTGCAAATAGCAGTGTGTACAATGCAAATCTGCTCCTTCTAAATGAACAGATGTTAATTAATGATAACGTTTAAGGTGGACATCAAATGTCACAGCATCTGTGCCCAAGCAGCTGGAAATGATTGTCACTGACACGGAACACTGAAAATAAAATGATAAAGAAGTGTCTGTAATTACCCACAACCTGCTAGCAGCTACCCTGAATCCTCATGGTTAGTCCAGTCCTATATTTTTCTCTCTGCTATCTTCCGCCTCAGAGGTACCAGATTTACATAAGTTTCTAAGCTTTGATCTCCTGGAATCACACTATTGAGTTCCCAGTATTGTGTATTTCACAATTTCTTAAGTAATGTAACAGAAACAAAAAAAGACCACCCTCTTGGAGAACCAAGAGCATTCCTAATTTTTCACACACATGAGAATCATGGTGCCTGTGTTTTGTCCCTGTGTATGTGGCTCCTTAAATCCTTAAATTAAATTTGAGGATTATTGTTATTATTACCGGGGGGGATCTACTGCAGCTAAAGAGTTGGCCTGAAGTGAACTGTCCATAGCCTCATTCATACAGTGAAAAAGATCCATTATCAACCTGCCAAGGTCTAACAGGTATACACTTTACAGGAAGAAAGTTTGTCTTAGTATCTGCTCATTGGTTCCTCAAGACTGTTTATATTTAATCAAGATGGCAAGCAAAAAATCAATAACAAGACTTGCGACCTTAAATGTCAATTCAGTCAAACCACTAAATACTGAAATATAACGTATAGTCTGACTCATGCTTTATGGATGTTTCTAATAACAAAAACACGTGGCTGGAGCGCCTGTCTTCATTTGACAGTGAAGAAAGTACCGCACTACAGTCGCTGCTAAAGACGGCTCCAGTATCCTTAAATTTATATCAGTTCTCTCTGAGATTTACTCCTCGGCTCCATCCTGGAAAAGTTAAACTATTTCCCATGCCCTTAGGCCCTTTGCAGTGATCCCCGTGGAGGGGGTCATCACTTCCCAGGGAGCAGGACGTGAAGAAGTTGATTTCGGATTGAAACACAGCTATAGTCTTGATAAGGGTGGGGTCTTAAGGCCATAAACACTTGATGAGGTAACAGGGAGGTCAAGATGCTGGTAAACACCCTGTGTGCACATTTCATGCAGCCAAGACTTTGTACTACAACAAAACAACAAACAGCAGCAAACACAACCTCTAAACCAGGGTTCGGCAATCCGCAGCTCTGACATAGGGCTGGCACAGGGCTTGCGAAAGCAATCAAAAAAATTTTTCCCAGCATACATTTAGTTAATTGTTTTTTTTTTTGTTGGCTTTTAATTCTTAATCAGAAATCTAAAGCATGTTGAGGGGTGGGTTTAAATAGCAAAATACTAAATTGTGCAATTCAAAACAAATTACAATTACAATTCATTATGATCTACCCAATTCCCCTCCTCCTCCTCTGCATATTCATATTCAGATACAGTGGGGAACTGTCTGTGAGATACTCTAACTGGAGATAATTCTAAAATAAACAGGGTGACTGCCAGGGATTAGCATAACATTACCTCAACATATAAAAAATTTATGTTGAGAAGTATTACATAGTCTGGAGATGAAAATCGTTAAAATCTTCTGTGAATTGACCCTTTTTTTGTTTGTTTCAAAAGCGATTTGACTGCCAGTACAGTATGTCACACATGCTAAGTCAAAACTGACCTTGTTGTGACGGACACTGTCAGTTTTTGTTACTGTGATTTCCTGAAAATTCTGCAGAAAAATAATCCCTGAAAAGGCCAACATCATGGGCTGACATTGATTGCCGTTGTCTCCGAGCTCCATCTCTAAAGCTCGTCTCTATGTGACTCACTGGTTAATATCACTCTGGGTTTTTTAGAACCCCGGGGTGCTGTTGCTAATTGAAAAGAGATTGTAAAACCTACTGGGTCATTGCCCTTGTGTATGGAAGGTGGCCACATAACGGCAGAACCCTGAACAGAATATCCAAACAATGATTCCCCATCATGTGTTCTGACTGAAAAAGCCTGCAGAAATCAGGGGTTACAGAAATTATTTCAGTCTTGATGATTGCCAATTACCTGGTTAATCCAAGGTTATTTATGTGCTCTAATGGGCAGCAACAAGCTTGCTCCAACCATAGGCATGATCAAATGGCAATATGTTTGTGTAGAGTAACTGAATAGCACCAGAGCAAATAATAATGAAAAAAACTATGCAAATAAACAACGATTTCTTTTCTGTTTAAAGTAGAAAAAGTATTTTTTTATTTCACATTTTTATTTTTATTTCTAAGGAAAGGCTGAAAATAAGAGAGAGAAAAAACCTTTTGAAACCAATCTGCTCAAATCAGAGGAGTAAATTAATTTAAACTCTTTTTCATTAGTTTCGATGATGTGACCACAGTGCTAATTCACACTGGTTTGTGGTCTTGGGAAAGTCGCACGTCGCTCATGAAGATGTTGCCTTTGCATGTGTATGAGTGAAAACAGATCTACAATGAGGATAGAGTTTCAAATGAATTAGAAAGCTCCGTAAATCTTAGGCACAAGGACGGAGAGGAGCTTGTGCTCACACGCCCCTGGCCTTGCGGGGAGAGACAGAACCGTTTCAGCCCACCTACCCGCCCTCTCTCCATTAGGGTGTCTGGGGGTGTGGAGACATGATTAGCCACATCACAGAGTGAAGTCAGAGAGAACCTGGTAGCTACCAGCTGATGGTCCTGAGCATGGTTATCCGAAGGGTGTTGTGTTGCGTAATCTTTCCCAGTATAACATTTGTTCTGACATTGGATTTAACTATTAGAAGAAGCTTAGAAACTTCTTGAAGAAGAATTTTGTTGGCTTATATACATGTTCTATACCCTCACCTGAAATAAACCTTCCATCCTGTTCTGACAGATTTTTGAGCCATTGGAGCAGTATATAGGCAGAGCCTTGTAGTGTTGACAGATTTGGAAAGGTGATGAATGATGGGGTGGTATGTGTAATTTGTGTCAAGTCAGGACAGGTAGAGGCCTTCCGATTGGCTGTACGATCTCAACACTCATCAACAATTGGCCACTGAAACAAGAGTGATAACGTGACTGGCGCAGGCGGGAACACTTTGTGCTTGAGTTAGTCTGAGCTAACGGGCATTGATGATTTTCCTGTTTGTTTTTTTAACCTTTCATTATTCCCACATGTTACTTCCGCAATAAATGCTAAATGTAGCCTGAAGACTCCTGAGATTACAAACACAGAAGAGAGTCAAGTCAAAAACTTTCAGGGATAGGATTATAGAATCCTTACTTTTAGTTTTAGTTACTTTTAGTTTGAGTTACCCTAAATATCATTATCGTCACGCGGCTGACACTAAAATCTCTCTTTTTTTGTTTGTTGAAGATTGAATGGGATGGGTGTCTCACTTATGAGAAAAGAGAGAACACAAATGCAGACCATCCTCCCTGACTTCTGTGACGTGTCCAGATTTTATTTAATGGCATCTCTGCCCACGCTAAAAATGTGAAGTGAGATTATTTGCTCACCATTGCTGACCTCAATTAACAGCACTCTAACGGACATGGTCTCAGAAATGGATGTTTTGAACAAGATGATACAGGAGTTATTAAACGAGAATTATTTAACAGAAGGAAAGGCATTAGAAACTGCCGGGGAGAATGTCATTTCACCGCGTGAGTTATATTTAGCCACATTTTATTTTAAGGGGCAGTATTAAAACAGATATTTATCTAGAATCAATTTGAAAAATATTGTTATAAATCCAAGTTATTTCATGAAATGCTATTGGACTGTGTGGTGGCATAATACGAATAACCTCACTCACCCCAGTTACCGATTATTGTGCAATGAGTTAACCTCAATAAAAAAATCCATGGGTAAATTCTGTGGCAAATTATCTTGGTCGACGCCGGGTAAAGAAGTTACTGTAATATGTATTCATTTGCTAATAAAAATTAAACTGTTCTGTAACTTTGACCCACAACTGCATTAATTTGGTGTGAATCCTCTTCTCTGTTTTTAATTGGAGCTAAATCATTTGGAACTGGACTAATAAGACTCACGTTTCTTTATAAGCAGAAACACAACCGGAGGCCACTGCTTATCCTCGGGCTTAAACGGATTCTGCCAAACTCCAAAAACGCAACTTCAGATGCGTGGCCCACACTGGCATTAAAGAAACGCAACGGCGAAATATCGCTGCGCTCTCTCGTTTTCGGCATCCTCGTCGCCGTGCTTGATTTCCACTGGCGATTTTGTGGATAACGTCACTCAAACGAGACAGAGACTCAGAATTGTTTACTGCACTGATTGAGTGTGTGGGTGTGGCAGATCTCTCATCTGTGATTCTGTGCAGGTCTTGTTGAATGCATCCAACAAAACCCGACCACCTGATACGTCGAGCCCAAAACTGTTCCTCTTGTTTAGTGACCACATAATTAGAGTGTCCCTGAGTTTTATGGACCTGTCCCTTCGAAACCGCATTGGATTAAGCAGCACCGGTCATTTTTCACATTTACCGAACGACACAGCTAGGCATCACCACTTTCCATCACGATCAGGCATGGCTGGATGCAGTATCCCGAGGCGACGGTGGACCTTGTCACTCTCCTTGGTTGTTGCCTTTCAGTGTCACATGAAAGCAACTCCGAGTGTTAGTTATCTAGCAATAATTAAAAAAAGGTGACTCCGCATTTACCCCAGATCAATCATTTTTGTCGTGTGCTGAACGTAAAATGTATTTTTTGCCACAATGCCGTTGTGGTGCAATGACAGAAAAATCTAGGGAGACGTGCTTTGTCATCCTCACATGGGTTGAAAGATGGGGGAATCGTAAATGAATGCGGCATTCTAGATCGACGGCGTTATCGGCAGAACGCAATATCATTGAGATTAATAAGTGGTGTGACTGATTCGAGGGAAGTCCGCAGTGACGCACGAGAAACAGTCTTAAAGTTGAACAGCCAAAGGTGATGTCATTGTGATGCAATGGCAAACCCAAGGGTGAGGACTAATGGAAACCAGGCTGTCTTTGACGGTGCTGTGGAATCTCTGGGCTGTGAGTTCCTCCACCGCTAAAATGAAAGAGCAGAAGTGTATAAAATACAGGGCATTAGTACAGCCCACAGTATTACAGCTGCTGATCTGGGACACTGTGCACAACGCTGTGTCAAGTCTGCATGGCTTCAAATACACCGTGTTAGGGTCTGGAGGATTCACTGGATTTGAGCCAGTCCGGGTATCTGTGGTTGGAGACAGGTCGGCCACGTCCAGTTGACAGGATCAACCCAATAACACAGACGGGTCAAGCAGAGAAGCACAGGAATTTATATTGTTTAGGCAATCTTTCAGTGTGGGCCCAAAACAATTAAATGACGAAGAAGACAAAAGACCAGCCAATCGGTTTCATCCCTCACAGGAATGCGGAGTGCGCTCACAGAAACATCAAGAGAGTAAAACTGTGTTGTGACTTACTCTCAAGAGTATGGCTTATATTTTTTGGAGGACGAGAAAAAAATGAAAGCCAGATTGAATGTGTGCAGTGGTCCGTTCACCTTAGACCAAACCCCTAATTAAACCCCTGTGCAGAAGAAACGGATGGTGTTTACGTTTTGTAGCCAACCTGCGCTTGATAGCGGCCCCTCATCGACGTTCACCGTTGTAAACAACAATTCCCACCACTTACACATCTACTTCATGCACCACAGAGCTGTCTGTTTCTCATTTGGGCAAACCCGTTTAAAAGGAAAGCAAGCATGAAATTGCATTTAACTGAAGGATAATTCCTTCAAATTTAGTCCTCATAAGTTCTTTCGTGGAACTGAAAAAGTGTTCCAACTGGCATAATTCCTTACCAGAGGTAAACCGTCCATATTCCATTATTACACCCCAGTCTAGGCTGGGAAGCAGATTTTCGCTCAGTTTTATTTTTCATTCAAACCCCTATTCTTGATGCAGACGAAAAAAACTGACGGGTAAAATAAAATTACCATTTTGTAAATACGATAATACTTTCCGTTTGCTATAGTGGACAAAAGAAACAAACAGCCGCGTTTGCATGTGAATGCCTCCCAAGAACATTCTGTACCCCCCACAGAGAGGTTTCCATCATCCACAGTGAAACCCTCCATGGGAAGTCTCCATTGATGTATGGCTTTACAGACTGTCAGCTGCAGTCCACTGAGATGGAGTACAGGATTGGAATGCATCGGGACCAAGGGTTTGACCAAAACACACTCTGATGCAGGGACTGAACTGAAACTATAGGTGATTTGTGTCTGCAGGTTTCCCGAATTTCTTTCCCCTTTGCAACTTCAATATATACACACAAGGTGTGTTAATCTCCCCCTCATCAGTCTGCACCAGAGCTTCCTCCCAACAATAGCGCCCCCCAAAGGTAGGTCTGCTCATGCCCCACATTGCAAACTAAGCTAAGGTAATTTAGCACTCATTTGGCAATAGTCTATTGCCCACATTCAAAGCAGTATACTGCCCTTTTACCAATTATAACATGAGACATATTTAATATTATAATATGATACAGAGTGCCGCCCACATTGCAGAAAGTAACGGCCTTAATCTTTTACATGGAAGGTGTCGTGCCTTGAACCTGTCCGCCTGTTGAACTGATTAGCCATATTAGAACACATTGAGATACAAGATGTTTTTCGCCACGTAGGCCTACTTTGCAATAGACATTTGGACCGTAAAAAAAACATTAAAGAGGGGAAAGCGAAGGATCTAACAGCCATCACATTTAAATCCCACTCAGACTTTGTGGATTGATAGGTAAGATTCTTTTGCAAAAAGAAAACCAGTCATTGTCCGATTCAATCACACCCTCGTGATGATTCCCATTCCGATGATTCCCCTTCCGAACTTTCCCCGCAATTGCCTCCTATGGCCTTCTCTGTCCCCGCAAATTGAGGATTTATCCAAATTGGCAACCCTAGAACATTCAGCTGAACCATTGTCATCTGACGAGTGACCACCAATCAAAATGTCCATGGAGAGATTGAGCTGTCTGTCAATGTAGGTGGTTCTAATTTGCATGCCAATAAATATAAACTAAATACACAGTACTGTGCAAAAGTCTTAGGCACCCTCGCCTTTTTTAGAGAAATTTTGTCTTTCAAGTTTATTTTTTGCCTTCTGCATTAGTGTGTCAGTAGAAAAACAATTTTAAAAAATATGTCCAAACATTCATTTTCTGAAAGAAGAGCAAGGAATTCTGCCACAGATGGCATGGTCTCCACAGAGCCCTCATCTCAACATTATCGAGGCAGTCTGTGATTACCTGGACAGACAGAAGCAAGGCAGACAGCCAAAGTCTGTAGAAGTACTGTGACAAGTTCCTGAAGATGCTCGGAACAATCTACCTGTCGATTGTCTAATAAAACTGCACAACAGTGTACCTAAGAGAATTGATGCAGTTTTAAAGGCAAAGGGTGCTCACATCAA
>JAOVYW010002712.1:0-14795 GCA_025775045.1 Hiodon tergisus
CGCCTGTCCCTGCGTGTTTGACTGTATGTGCGTGTGAACAAGTACGTGTGTATGTGTGTATGTGTGTGTGTGTGTGTTTGATTTGTAGTACGCTTACCATTTACATTGATGTAATAGCAGGGGAAATTAAAAAGCCCAAAACGGACCAAAAAAAATAATACATTCTGTTTTCCCAGATCCCAAAAGACACCCTGTCCAGTATATGCCGCATGTAACAAGCCAACTGAGCAGGTCAGATTACATTACAGTAAATCTTTTTGACAGATAAAATTCCTGTGGATAATTAATGTGGAGTTGATTTGAAAATGCATGGTAATTCTAGCCTATGTCTGTCGCTGGTCGTACAGACCAGTGCAACAAAGGTCAAACCGTAGCAGTGTGGCACATGACTCAATTACCACCAAGTGTATGCAGTGAGCATGCTCTCTCTGGATAATGGGGGTAGATCACCCACACTAGTCTTAACCCAAACCTCTATCAAAAGCACTTGAGGGGGTTGAGGGCGTGCAAATGCAGGAGGCACAGATAAAACACAGGCTTCATTAGTATAAAAATTCAGCAGTCTGCTTTTACATTAAGCCAACATGAATCAGTGCATTAAAAACAAATGTTATTTAAAGGTTCCTCCTCATTATACGAGTAGTGATAAAACAAGCAGAAATCCCCAGAGTACACACCTGACACACTTCAATTCTTCAGCCTCTTGCAATGACAAATCCAGCACACACCAATTTCAGTTTAAAGCCCCATTGAACAATAAGAATAGACATGAATAACACTAGCATGGCAAATACACCTCCATTTGTAGGATTACACAGCAGCACTAATAGCTAAAGAGAATGTATATATCATTTTGAAAGCTTTTGCTGATACACCATGTTCATTAACCCATTGAAAGGTACTGTCCTGCCTCCTGTGTGGATCAGTTGGTAAAGGTGCTTACTGAAACACAGGCTGGGTTGGAGTTTGGGGCTGAACCACTGGTGTGGGCTTTGTAGCCTGAAGTATCAAAAAGAGATCGGTGGCTCAAAGGCGACTAGGATTGGAGGCTCTGATCTCAAACCACACGCAAGAATGTTCGACTTACCCGAACGACACTGTTCATGCCTCAAAATTCGGTCCATATTTATGTACGTTTGACTAGCGCCACCATGGGCCAGGTGTAGAACTGCTGATGTACGAGGAGAAGGAGGAGAAAGTTCCCCCTGGTTTCTGATCTGCGGTCTAGTAGTTCTTGTAATTTCCCCCAGTGGTTAAGGTTGGAGTTAGGGTTAGGGTTAGGTTAGGATTAGGGTTAGAATATGGGGAGGATCAATTTATGCTATGGCCGTGCAAAGGAGAAAGTTCACTCCGGTTCTGTCTGCAGTTCCTCTTATGGCCAATGGGGGCACTGTTCAGGGATGCATAAACATGGGTTTTATTCTGAGACATGAATAATCAGAACCTTCTAATGTTTGGGTATAAGATCAGGTTGGAAGAGACTAGTCATACTTCCTCACACTGCCTGTGTGTGGTGTGTGTAGCTGGGACGCATTAGAAGAATTGCCGATTCCAAATTCGAGAGAAAAATATGAAAAACAATTGGTAATCACATTTTTTTTTTTTTTTTAAAGAAATAAAAGGTACTGTTCTTTCATTAGCTCACAAGGTATTAATTAATTAATTCCAGTAACAAAATTTTAAAAATACACGCCACATGATAATTCCCATTTAATTCCTAATTTTAAAAAAACGAAACAAACGGTTGTGACGTCTAAACGTGAACCCTTCTCAGTGATTTCCATGCAGCACGACCAACATACAAACCCAAACAGAAGCCTCACACCTTGTACGCACAAAACCAGGAGGATGCAATCTTTTCCTCTCCTGACTAATCATTGCACCTCCTCACATCCGCCTCGCTGAACCCGAGAGATTCGATCAGAGTTCTTGCGTGGAATTTCTGCCTTACAATCTTATCGCCGGACAGCAGAGCGGGCTCAATTTATTTAGGGGCCCTATATGAGGCTTGGTTCAGACAATTAGCCTTTGCGCTTGTTTCCAATACCATTGAACAACTGCAGCATACGCTGGCGAAGCGATGGCTTAGCTTGCTTATATCTGGTGCAAGCCATGCAAGACAGTGCAGGAAACAAACTGATTACACTCAAAAAGTGGCCAAGCTGAGCTTGTCAGAACCATGAAGGACCAGGTGGAGTGACAGAGAAATGTGTTCGCACACAAAGCTCAGTGCCTTCTTTTGGAATATAATCCATGTGCGAGACGCTGTTCTGATCACACGTGTTTAGATTAAACCACCTTACAGGAACATCTCAGTCACACCTTCAGACTCCTTTGTGAAACAACACAACAAGTATGCGTATATTGAGGATATTGAGTACAGAACAAACTTTTTCACATATTTTTTATTTTATTTATGTTTTTAAGTTGGAATCTGGCGGCCTTTGGATTGATCTATAACACCTTTGTTGGCATTCCCCACTACTGTCTAGTGATGAACATGGTGTCCAAACTCGTCAGCCGGGCCGACATAGATGGAGTGATCTGCGGATTTCATACTGTACTGTAGCCTACTTTAGCAGCAAGGACAAACTCACTCCGATGTGGCAGAGGGGGAAATATGGCGGTGGACATTCGATGGGTTCTCTTCGAGTCACTAAAGAGGGCCTCGCTCACTCCGATGTGGCAGAGGGGGAAATATGGGTGTGGACATTCGATGGGTTGTCTTCGAGTCACTAAAGAGGGCCTCGCTCACTCCGATGTGGCAGAGGGGGAAATATGAGTGTGGACATTCGATGGGTTGTCTTCGAGTCACTAAAGAGGGCCTCGCTCACTCCGATGTGGCAGAGGGGGCGGTGTGGGGGTGGACATTCGATGGGTTCTCTTCGAGTTGGTAAAGGGGGGCTCGCTCACTCTGTCGTTCTTCTGAGGTCAGACCCCGCAGATTTAGCTGTGGATTCATGGGATCACAGAGGCTGTTATTTCTGGGTGTGATCCACACTCTCCATGGGGGAGGTATAAATCAGGGTAAGCGCTTGCTTTACGGTAAAGCCCGTTTAACAGCGGCTCGCGAAGGAATGCCATCCTGACCAAAATACTAATGAGAGATGACAAAAAATGCTCACCTACACACACTCTCACACACGCACGCACGCAAGCACGCACGCACGCACACACGCACGCACTAGTAAGACCCAACAGGAAGTAAGCTAACACAAACGACGCATGGAAAAGGAGCTGTCAACAATGTCAATTAAGAATCCATTTGTGACTTTGGCGGCTTTAGGAAAATCACCAACCCGCCCAAATGCTGGGGACTCTCTGCTCAACTACAAAGTAGGATTCCTTCCTGTGATGAGTCGGCCCCTGGCAAAACTGGCATCGCTCGGCTGCGCCCGCGTGGGCCCTGGGCACAGCGCCACGATGGGAAGCTTCCTTTGAACCAGACAGCTGTGGGCTGCAGCGCTGATATAATATTTAATATATTAATTAGGCACACAGAGGAAAATTCCTCAGTTAGAGAGCATACCTTTCGTGCAAGGGAACGATGCAAATTGAGTGCTAATGGGCAAGGCCTGATTCTCTGTTTGCGTTCTCTTTCGCTCTCTCTCGCTCTCTCTCTCTCTCTTCATTGCTCAACCTTGACCCACAGCGCCCATAACCAGTTATTTGATACTGAATGCTACTTACTCAAGGTAAGATGAAGAGGAAAGTATTTTAATGTGCTTTTCCATCGCTCTCCCTTTCCAAGTTCATATTTAGTTTATTTAGATACATTTGTACTCGGGTAACTTTTTTATTTATTTATTTTTTAATTAAAGATTTTTCAGGATTATTCCTTTCCACTTTTGCTTAAGCAGGCATTGATTAACAGGAATTACCCGTAAAAATCAGATTTCAACAACAACAAACAACAAAAAACATCATGGACTCTAAAACAGCACAGTGAAACCAGGAAGTAGATACGTTCCATTTGAAATTATTTATAATCGCATTTATACTCTCATTGGTCAATTGTCACAACACTTGACCAATGGCACAACACTTGACCAACGACACAACACTTGACCATCTCCAAAACACTTGGGACTGAATATTAACTGTTGGTGGTAGAGACCCAAATAATGACCCCCTTGGAAATGTAACCACTTCATACAAAACTCAATTTGAAAGTTAATTACACCACTTTCTCTCCATAATGCTCTCTGTGTCTTGCTTTCCATGGAAAAATCTGAAAGGCAATTTAATACTGATGCAGGGCTAGTCATTTCCTTTACCGCAGTCACAGGAAATGACATCATTATGACCACAAATCAGACAGATCTGCAGTAAACGATGCAGATAAGGCAAAACAAGCTGAAATAGTGAAGAATTAATCAACTCTAATTCAACATCTAATTCAACTAAATCAACACCTAATTTTAAATAAAGAGGATCTCTGTAAAAAATTATATATTAAAAATAAAATAAAAAATGTGTGTTGGCCTCTTTAATCAATAAACCATAAATATCTGAACGGACGCCTTTTCCTTTTCATTTGAATTGCAAACGAAGTATGACGTATCTGTACACAAAATCTTTTTTTCTGCACCATGAACAAAACTAATTTGTAAAGAATCTGTATAGCACGGATGGAGGAGCAGGCACCTAACCACGGCAAAACTTTTGTCAATACGACTATTTCCCCGAATCAACAACAAACAAAAGGGTGCCACTGAAAACTAGCAGGCAGAAATCTGAATGGGTCTTTGTTGTTCTCAATCATTCAGACCTTTACAGATATTCAACAGCATGCTAAAGTCACAACACTAAAATCCTCATCAAGGATAAACCTGAAAAGGAATAGATGCACAAGCATCCCACCAATTTACCCACAAAACCTGCACAGCATCTAGCGTTGATCAGGCCTATGTACATAAAAAAAAATAGTTATGGTTCAAAAATTGTCCGTTATTAGATAACCCGATTGCTGAAACTATTGGGATTTTTCCTTGCTGAAGGTTTTTTTTTTTTTTTTTTTTGGCATTGCACTTGAAGCTACATCAAGCCATGGAAGAAAAAATAAGAAATTGGCTCTGAAAACACATGGGATTTGTGTTGTTCTTTCCTTTCAGATGTTTTATTCGCTCATGTTTCTCTGAACATCAGAGCCCGGAGGTATTGTCACAAGCCATTTTCTGACATTGAGAAGGGTGAACCAAAGAAGAAGAATAAAAAGACAACCAAAGAGGGCGAACAGGTGGCTCCTGCAAGCCCTTTGAAAAAGGCAACGGTGATAATGGTGGTCGTGAGACACATTGGGATGGTCCGAGAGCCATGAATTACGGCTCAGTCAGCCGGGTTTAATGTCTTCCTTTATTTGCCCAGCAGATGCTCTCACTCGGGAGGGCTTGCAGAGATTACAGAGCTACGTCTTTACTCATTTATACAGCTGGATATCTACTTAGGCAGGTCAGGTTAAGTGGCCTGCTCGAGTCTACCGCTCTTGTGCCTCTCCTGGGACTTGAACTGATATCCTTCTGAAGCATGGCACCGCGTGGGATGTGACAAGCGAAACGCCCAGTGTGGCCACTTCATCCAGAGTACCGTCAACTTTTTTTTTTTTGACTCTGCGTTCGAGGACGCGTCGCTGTTTCTTTTTTTTCCAAACGTTAAACGTGAACAATGTGTAAACCTGGGAGTTTGCCATCTGTTGTTCTCCGCCAGGGAGTGTCTATATCCAATGCCACCCCAGGCCTCGTAGCAATGTTCTGTGATGTCATGACGGAGGCCGGTGCACAGGCGTCTGTTGTCACTCAGGGCGTGGCGTCTGTTCGTGGGGCCTGCCGCCGCTCCAGACTGCTCCGGCTCACGCCTGCACAGACACAGTGTTCTCCGGTCGCATTCACCTGTGTCACACCTGTCTGGCCACATTACTTTAACTCCCGGGAGAGGAGTCCCAAGGTCGGAAGGCAGATTCCAGCTTGGTCTTTATTTCCCCCCAGTCATTTCGCTAACGCTCCTACACTGTAGAGGATAAAGGCATCAAGGTTCACAGGAGCAAAAGGCTTGTTTTGGAAATGGAAATGCCAACCTAAGCATTTGCATTATTAAACAAAAGAGTTTATAAAGTGCATCTTGATAGATGTTGGATATTTACATGGCTGACCTTCCTTTCTCCTGATTTAGGCACCTGTGATTACAGGTAACACTAATGAGAGTTCTTAAGGCTGAAACAGAGGAAGCTGCAGGGTTCCTTTGCACCATCAGGCCTTACTGTAAGTATACACTTAAACCACATAGCAATTTATATTTGAAAAAAATACTTTAAAAAAGCGACTTTGCTCAATAACCGATAGATGCTGTTGCCTAGCAACTGCCGTGTGGCACGATTATTGCCGGGACCCACTTCTTGCAGCAGACGGCATCCTGCATGGGTCCCCTGGCTATAATTGGTCAGGAGCACAAAGAGCATCCGCGTTCACGGCCACCTATCGCACCGCGGTCGGGTTCCTCAGACGACAGGTAGCCGCGGCATCGTTACAGCGCTCTGTCTGGGGGAATGCGCGCACGCGCAACGTAGCTAATGCGAACGGAAATGACAGCCTGAAATACGGGGGACATTCATCGCCCAGCTGAGAGGTGCATAAACACCAAAGACTGTCTCACCTGTCGAAAAAATGCCTGAGATGCCCATCAGGTCCCCTTCGTCTCAAAATGATTCACTAAGTAGAATTCAGCTGAGGAGCCGAGGGTCCGACAGCAAACTAAAGAGGACGGTCGGGTTTGGGGAGGGATTCTGGGTGTGTAGGACTGACAGCTTCTCAGTGTGTTCTTGAGGGTTTGTAATGGTTTGTCACCATTCGTCATTACAAGGCTGGCGACAGCTTTGTCCTGCGGTTTCAAAGATTAACAGACGAGAGGCAATAACGCGCGACAGTGGTAGGGGGACGTAGGCTTTATTGAGACAGATTGGAACCTATTTGCTACGTCATTTTCTTTTAATAATTTAATTTCTGAAATGTCTTTGGTTGCTCATGTATTTCTTATCAGCAGCTTTGTTTAATGCATAAGCTCTACCCTCCAGTTAACGTACATTCGAAAGCAGGGTTGATATTAATATATTTTCTGTTGGCACAGTAACCCACCCCCTCCTCCAATTTGTCCAGTTATTGCCCCCGTTTTACATCCTCAGGCCCACTGTGTTAATGAAATCCCGTTTATACTATGTTAAGAACCTTTGGAAGGCTCACAAAAACTCTGAAAGAAAATCTAAAAGACAAATTTTAATTATGATAATATAATTCTACTGTAGAATTTTTGCGCAGACTAGAGGGACACCAGGACAAGAGCATTTTCCTGTCAAGCTTGCATTTAGTCTTTTGTGGAATATAAAATATGTTTCTAATATCCATTTTTTCAAAACACATTATAATTAGTAAAGCGTGCATGTGCTTGGGGTATCCAGACGTAATGAACAATATGATCACACGGAAATTGTATATTTTGCGGTAATCACGGGAGAAAAAAAACAGTTGAGAAAAGTTTAATTATATGTATGTCTCTGAGTGTCGGTAGTACCAGGGAAGGAGAGTGCTACTAATCAACACTTTCTGAGACATTTCACCTTCCATTCCGTACAGTAACAGGCGGTGGGAATGTGAAAATACCTGCAGCTTTTCAGTTAAGATAAACCTGATTTTTTGACACACATTTGGAGTTTTCAACTGAAATGTTAAAATCAAACTAAACTCATATTATACGATATTAATTAAAAAAATAATAATAAACCAGTAAGAACAGACTTGATGAACAGCAATCACTGAACCAGGTCGGTTTTTGGTTAACTTTACATCTAGGGCTCAAGTACTCCACGCTCATGACAACAAAAAGGAGATCACATCCAAACAAAAACATATATGGATATTATTGCTAAAGGACTAGAAGTGGAATGTGGTCAGTAGGAAAGCACTGTGATTCAGAACTATCTGGCTTTTTAGTATTTCCACCATGATCCATAGACTGACATTCTTCATTAAACTCTTCTTCTCTCTCCATATACAGCATAAATGCATAAGCCATTAATATATGTAACGTTCAATATCAACAGGAATGAGAACACAGCAGGTATGATGGACAGTTTGTTTCATCAGCAAAAAAAAAAAAATGGAAATCTTGTCTGTTTACAAGAGGCTCGAGGAGATAATCGATCAACATTAAACAATTGTAAGAGTCATATGGGAAAACAGGGTCGCCCCTCTACAAGATGATTGCTCTCCTGCCCAAACCGGTACACCCTGACCCCACACACTGATCTCCGACCCAAGAGAAAAAGGCAACAGGTCTGATAAAATAAAAAAAATAAAAAAAATTTAAAAGGCACCGTTCGGTCCAGAACCACGCAAGCCTAATCGACAAAACCAGTTGTGAGATTGGACCAGATCCCAGGGGGGAAAGAGAGACAAGATAGAGGATTTCTTTACCTTCACTGGTAGTTCTTATTTATTTATTTCCGCTTGACACATCTTAAAAGAGATTAGGATCCAATTCAATTAACTTTTATCTGAGTAGGAAAAAAAGGAAAAGAAAACTTGTAAAAAAAATTGTGAGCAATAAGCAGAGTGCTATTGGGACAATATACAGAACAGAACTGCAAAAAGAGAGGATTTGTTTCTGCCTAGTAACGCGGTCGGCAAGTCTGTTACGTAAATGCATTCCAGGTGAGTCTGACCCCCCCCCCACAACCTTTAATCCCTCGAACCCGCAAAGAGGTAGCCTCTGTCTCAGCAGACACCATCTTTGATTCTCCTGCCCTGAACTTCCAAAGCCGCAACCGGCAGGCTGAGTCGCTTATCTTAGGATGTTCTGACCATCGATGCAAGAATCCATGGAAATCATGTACTTTAAAAAAAATAAAGTTGTTTTCTTTTCTTTTCTCCACATGCACTAAAGCCAGTGTGTGTGTGAGCAACCATGTGGAGCTTCAGAAAATTCTGTTATGGGGAAACACCAGGGGGAAACGTCTATGCAAGAATAATTCTTACATGTGGACCCATCAGTGGCCTTCAAATTCTGAGGTTGATCAATACTGCCCCTGCAGGTATCCTTTGTAATTGTGCGAGCAATGCAAATGGGATGTGTGTATGTTTCTCCTATAAAAAACTCACTGCCACTCTGAAAGCATCAGACAATCGACACGTCGAATGAATGGATACCTTTCACTAGGGGAGAGATGCAGCCCTCTAAATCACAGCCGCATTATCCATTACATTTCAATACATCTCAGAAACAACAAGTTCTCCTCACCAATCTACACTAAACCACTCACTGGATAGGCGAAATCCTGCTGCCGCTCATTCGTGTAATTATTTTTATATTACATCCATATCTGATTTCCCCGCATCGTTGTTCTAGGAGGAACTGTGAGAATTTTCTGACGGGCCCATTGATGAGACGACAATAAACAAGATCAATAAAGAGGTTTTCAACTAGTTACAGAGACAAACTCACCTGCTCAGCCTCTGTGTGTAAAATCCAGTCTTATATTTGCGAGGAATTTCACACGTCTCAAACAAAAGTGTGAGTTTTCTTTTTTTATTTAAAGTTTTAAAGTTTCTCCAACCTGGGATCGTGACAGGTGGTCCAAGCTGGCAGAAATCCAACAAACCATTAGAAAATCTTCCTTCATCCCTTTTTACTCAGCCTGTATGGTTGCTATTAAATAATGTTTCCCTTGTAGAAACTACATTTCCTTTTGAATCAACAACTTAATTTCCGTGTAGTGAATAATTGTTTAAAAGTTTTTTTAAAAGTTAAAAGTTAGGCATACTTAGGTATAACGATAGTATTTCAGCCAAGCAATACCACCCCCTCCCCCACCCACACAAAGATACGAATAGCTGCACTGAACTCCAGTATGGCTACGAATGATAATATTTTTACTATTTTCACAGAAATGTATGCAATTAACAATACATATTAGCTCACATCACGTATTGATTAACATCCTTAAAATGCTCCTGATCCAAGCAGTACCAGTTATTAATTAATCTAAGGCTGATTTTGATTGATTCTGATTGAGCCTTAAATGAAACAATGTTCTTGATGACATTAAACTTAATGAAATAATTCTAGCCTTGAATAAACGTTTTCATCAGATTTTATCACTGTAAGTGTGAAGTGTTATAAACAAGGACACACTGAGCTTATTCTTAAATTCTTTTAGCTCTGCATGATATATGGGTAAAAGCTAATGTGCATGAATTGAGAGCTGAATTGGATTAACTTTAAGTAATTGGAATAGACAGAAAAGATCTGAGATTGTAACCTGGATTAAAGGGATTGATACAGAGCAGGAGATGAATATGAACTAAGTCCACCCACTGGCCATAGGGCAATTCAGAAAAATGCCTGGTGGGCCAGTCTGTTTCGAGGACCTTTGTGCCCATCTGTGCCAGGAAACATGTTATTACCACTAATGTGTTGACTTAACTGCTGATTTAAACCCTCAGTTGGCATTACCCTACCCCAACGATTCTTCCGCACCACCCCATTGGTTTGTCGGACCAGCCCAAATAGACCAATGAGATTGCACAGCAAGGCTATGCAACGTCTCAGAGCAAATCTAGCTAATTAATATGCTGTAAGTAGTCAAGTTGTAAGTGGTAATTGTTAGTAATACTAAGAACTCCATGCCAGCTCTGGAGACAGCTTCACTAGGATACTCTATTTAAAAAGGTAGTCAAGCAAAGTATAAAAAACCTCATATTTAACACTCCCACACCCCCAGGGTGGTGAGGGATTAAGAGAGTGAAAAGCCGAAATATTTATTAAACAACGCAACTAAATTTGCTCAGATCTTTTGATATCTGAAAATGTTTAATTTTATTCGAGTAAATGAGTGCCATATACACAGTATTAAAGGGGAATCAGCTGTCATAAAGTCACTCCGCTTAATAATAGGAGTCAAGGTTAAGCCCTTTTCAATAAGTTAACAGTTTTATTTATTGCATTGCATATAACTTGTGGCAGAGCATGGGGAGGGCAAGAGGAAATGGTACCCACAGCTCCAGCACTACAATCCCCATGAGGCCACACGGCTGAGCCATCCGGCCAATTACCTTTCTATTGGTTGAGTGACGTTTTAAAACCAGGAAGTGGAGAGAAGAGACAGGGGTAGTGCAAAACCCCATGCAAGCCTTTGTTTGGGTTTCCGTTGGTGGATTTTTTTGTGTGGCTTTTGCTAAACCTTTTTTGTTTGTGTTTGAATTTCAGAGTTTTATTTATTTATTATTTTATTTAAAATAAACACCTTAAAGACCTCTTCCACACCTCACTGAGCATGACTGGGTGCGATGCCCTTATCAGAATCTTATCCTGGTCAAGCTGATATGGCTTGTTAACAAACTGTTTTCATTTATGTAATTATTTTTGTTGAGACACGTACGTTGAATTAGCCTTGGAAACAACTGCTATAATAATAATAAATAATTAATTAACCGTAACCCGGGACTCTGACAAATGTCTCAGACTCATACCCCATCAGACTCATACCCCATCAGATACGGCACAGCACACACATACGTTACATAAAACGGTGTTGTTGGGAAGTAAACGGTTCCGATATGGACTTCCTCCCCAGACAAAACAGAAGGCCTGCAATGACACAGAAAACCCCTTTTGTGGTGTCGAACCTGATGAATTTAACAAATGAACCTCATAAATACTTTTACTGACAGACTCTCCGATAATGTAGAGACTTTAGTAAGTCAACTTTTTTTTTTTTTTAACACTGAAGATGATCGTTAGGGATTATATAAAAAGTTTTGCCAAAGTTTTTTTATTTGTTTTTATTTTAATGACGGATTACAGACTCGCAGAGGTCCAACGGTCCTGGAAAGAACATAAAACGTAGCATTAGCAGGATCTACAAACAAATGTCTGCTAGAGCGGAGGGAAGGACGTAGGCCTGTGATCACTGACTGGCAGGCAGGAGTCTGAGGCCAGTCGTACTTCCCCTGTAATGAGCCGGTTTTACATTTATGGCCGAACTGCAAAAGCTGAGGATCGCATGAGGAGAACACCCGCTGGCGCTCACATCTCCTGGGTCACATCGGAGGATAAACGAATGGAAATAAAAAATAAAAACAGCAAAGGCGTTTACTGTGACAGGTGCCTCTGCTTTAATAACGCCTCAGAAGTGCTGAGGAAGACTTCCCGCTGTTAAAGACCACTAGCGTATGCCTGTTTCCAAATGGTGAAGCAAATATATATACCGCAGCTCTGACAGGACGTCCTGGAACTTTACAGAGGTAGAGATCAAACATTCACTGTCTGTGATGACACCATCTCCCTGTACCTAAAAGCAGAAGTACCTCCAGTCATGACTGTTGATGCTATTTAACTGTCTTCGGCACCACTGATACCAATCTGTGTTATGTAGCATGTAGGATTCATCAGTTTGGGGAAATCCCGCGGTGATTCATGTTTCCGCAGTGGAGGAATAAATAAGATAATCTGTTCACAGAAAAAAAACCCCAACGTTGTTCAGCTTCAGAAGCTCCTGCCGGATTGGCGCTGTCGAAGTTCTGGCTTCCGTGCAGAATCGTCGACTAAAGTGTTTTTAATTAGACGCTCAGTGGGAAGCAAAATTTTTAATTTTGCGTCAGTCCACAGATGTTTGAGTTTTACAGGTATCCGGCCTTTCTGAGGGGATATTATCGGCAGCTCATCACTATTACCGAGCTCCCGAGTTGAGGGGAAGCGTTTGTGGTTAGTAGTTATCTCCCTCTGTCAGGCGGAGAGTCGCCAATCGGTCAGCTGGACTTTACAAGATTGCTTATTTGTAAAAGCCTGGGAGTAATTTAAAAGCGTTCCATACCGAGACGGAGTCTTCTTACAGGGCTCTTTCAGGGCATACATTATCTGCTCCTCAAACACCAGGCTGACGACAGGTTGTCAATTAAATTTAGCATCATCACTCCCATGACAGGGCTGGCAACTTTCATTAGATCCTTTGCCAGACTGTGGCACTTTTATTAATTAATTAATTAATTAATTTGTTTTTAATCTCATTGCTCATTTAAACAGCCCCTCTTCCTTCAGATTACACGAGACACGGAGACACGGAGACACGAAGACACGAGACACGAGACACGAGACACGGAGACACGGAGACACGGAGACACGGAGACACACGACACGATACACCAGACACGAGACACGAGACACCGCGACACGCGACACCGAGACACGGAGACAAAGAGAGGCCCCTCTCTGCTTATGCGTCCATTGGCCACATCCCCCGGACTCTCCAGAGACATCAATGAACTGCAGATGTGTCCGTCTGATCAAAGCTCTTCTTCGAAGGCTTCCTAATTGTCACAGGCTGTTCAAATGAATGCCCAAAATCGAGGAGGAACAAACAACAGAACCCGCACTCCCCCACTCCCGGTCCCCAATCGTATAACCATAGAGATCAAACAAAAGCGTTCCGAAAAATCATGCACTTGAAAAAATGAACCAGGGAATATATCGCATACACCTGTATGACATATTGAGCCCATTTATTGTGACTAGACAGCTGGCTCCCCTCTGCCTTTTATAAACACTGCTCTACCGAAGTACAATCAGGGGTTTAATTGCATACGAAAGAGTTAAGCAAACACAGGCACACACACACAGGCATGCACACACAAAACAAAGCTACATAATGTGAGAAAATAACAACATAGGAGATGGACCCTTAATTTTCACCAAATGAAGAGCCAAATCCTTGACATACGGACCTCCTGGCTATTTCTGTAAGCCATGGCAGGTGCGACAGCTCATTGCAGCAGTCTACCGACGACGTGCGCTTTATGCCACAGCCAAGTTGGTCAATGTCCAGAGAGGAGGCACTGAGACTGGAGCTCCTGGTAACTCCGGGCAACAAGAGCACCAACCTCGACAGTTCTGACCCAGTTCAGCATCTGCTTTGTCTGGGACTGGGTAACCCCAATTACCAAAATGTTGGACAGAAAGGGGCCCAGGGTAAACAGCACGTGCACATGCTTTCACACACACACACGCAAACACACACACACACACGCACACGCACACACACGCACACACACACACACGCCCACACACACACACGCACACGCACACGCACGCACACACGCACACACACACACGCCCACACACACACAAGCACACACACACACACCTGCTCACACACACACACACACACACACACACACTCACACGCACACACACACACGCCCACACACACACCTGCTCACACACCCACACACACACACACACACACGCCCACACACACACCTGCGCACACACACACACACATGCACACACACACGCCCACACACGCACACACACGCACGCACACACGCCCACACATGCGCACACACACACACATGCGCACGCACACACGCGTCCACACACACACACGCCCACACACAAACACACACAAATGGTAAGAGATTGCATTGTAAGGAAGGGCATCATTAGCACAGATGACACCATCACCAGAAGTGATCTGAGATTGGCACTGCAGGTGATCCGCCGCAGAGCTGCTGCAGCTGTCGACGGGAGTAGAGAACCAATCCCAAAACGGCAATACCGCAAATCTCTCCGCCATCACCGCCATCGTTGCCTGTGTCTCAGACACCAGACACAAAACATGCATGGTCCTGCTGGATCAAAAACGACTTACTTTCTCAATTACTCATTTTTTCAATTACTCACTTTCTCAATTACTTACTTTCTCAATTATCTACTTTCTCAGTTACTCACTTTCTCAGTTACTCACTTTCTCA
>JAOVYW010002713.1:0-12636 GCA_025775045.1 Hiodon tergisus
TAAATTAGCTGCATCATTGTTTAAGCCGCAGTGTTCAAAGCGTGTGAAAAAAGTAGCGGCTTATAGTCCGGAAATTATGGCAGACAAGAGGTGTGGAGGACATAATCAATATAACCACTAAATTCAATAATTATTAATAATAATATATTATTATCTAAGAGAATAAATCACCGTTTATACATAATTATACTTGATACTTGATTCATTTTAAGAATTAATCGAATTTAAAATATCCATATGTGAGTGGTGGTTGATTTGAGGGATAAGTCTGACTGACTGGCGAACCCACAGGCCATAAGTTCACGTGCCCGCCTGTGCCACTCCTTCTAAAACAAATTGTATTGAAAAATAATAATACACATTTCCACAGGTTTTCAGTCAGATCACCTCTTAATTGTTTCATTAGAAATCATCTTTATCAGACTCTCGCTTAGAGGTAGATCATACCATTTTTGTACGATTATATAATAGAGCGGAAACACATCCAGGTAAATAAGAAGGGAAACAATACTCAAGGAAACCAAACGGAAACGGGGGGGGGGGATTCAAGAATGCTCAGGTTCGAAACCCCCCATTCTCACTTCAGCCAGCAAACAAAGGTATGTGCAGCTTAGTCCCAATAATGACCAATAGAGGCCACTCTATAGATGTCACTCAACCTGACAACTAAACTTGCATACATTTTAACATGGGTCCGTATAAAAATGATGATACAATACAATGCCTAAAATGCCTAAAGTCCAACTGCATTCCACCCAGAAGCAGTCCTTTTTCGATTTCCAAGTACGTCGATTGCTAGGCCTGCCCATCTGTGGCAAAAGTTTAGCAAACATTGTTTCCGTTTCATATAATTTGCGAGTGGTAAAGCACTACTTTACATATGCAGACAGTTATGGTTTTTGTAAATGCATTTTATCCTCTGAACTCTGCCACATCTGCAGTTTCTTCATTCCGTTTTAATCTTTGATAGCAAGCACTAACTAGACTGTCGAAGGGCCAAAAAGAAAATGAAAAGGGGAAAAAGTACTTCATGATGTGGACGTAAATTTCCGTTTAAATCAAACAACTCTTAAATGCCTTAGCATGTTTCCACAGAGTGTCCAGACGACAGATAAGAAAAAGAGAGAAAGAAAAATTTAAACACTACAAATGACCAAGGCGGTAAAATCTTTTCCAGCTGGGCTTTCAAATCTCCCTAAACACGTTAAGCAAAATTGTCACTGTATATCATATTAAAGTAAGTGTAATATTAAAGATATATTAAGACCATTATTGCATACTGCTACATTTACTGTATTATGTACAGTAATGTGTCTATTTGATCCTACTTAACTGTGTTCAGTAAACTGTATATCTGTCTCGACTGATCTGGTTGACTGATCTAAGGAGTATTTGGCTGGCGGTTCTAGATTGCTCTAGGTGTCATGTGTGAACTCTCCTCCTCTCTGACCTTGGCGTTTTGCAGTGCAGCCTGGTAGCTAGAGGGCCGGTGGTGCATCCTCTGGGAAGCCTCGGTGTGGATATCCCCCAGGAAAAGCTCCTCCACCGGGGGGTCCGTGGGCGGGTGAGGGTGCCGCCTCTCCATGCGCAATAGCTGCAGCTCGTGCATTGCCATGTTGAGCCCCCGCGCGCAGTCGCCGCCCCCCTTCTCGCTCCACAGGTCGTAGGTCACGGTGGGCTCCCAGGGGCCACCTGCGCCTGCCAGTGCCCCTGGGCAGCTGTGGTTGAGCCGCTGGCCCAACTCCCGGGCTACTGCCTCGCTGTGGCACACCACCTGGGCACGCTGGACCTGGTAGTCCGCCTCTGTCCCCCCGCGTATGATCCAGGATGCCTGTCGCAAGCGCAGCATGCCACGGACCACCAGCGTGTATGTGGGCGTGGTGCAATGGTTGTCCCGGTAGTAGAACTGATGGGCCTTGAATGTCCCGTTGTGGTTGAATTGGTAGGACCTGGTGAGGAACTCCGGGCCAGGCCTTACTTCACAGCTGTCAAAAATAGGGTACAGCCCTGGAGTTTTATGACTGATTTCTTAATGCTTAATCTACATCGGGGGACCCCCACTATCATTCATGACTTTGGTGTCGCCTCATGCAAGCTAAGAACACCACAGATTTGGCTAACGCATACAACATACAACAACACTTTGAATTACGACGACTGCTTTGGATTACAGTTTTACTGACATTATTTTCTATTGCCTTCAAATTAAATCCACTCTGAGTTCACAAATTGCAATGCAACTGATTTAATTTCACACAGGCAACTCATGTGACCTTTATTCTATTTATTTCTTAATTTAGAGAAAGATGAAACAGCGAAGTGTGCCGTTTATGTTTAGTATCTGGTCACATTCTCATGACAAACTTTGATGCAAATATTTTCTTTCTATTGCTCTATAGCTCTATTGCTCAGATTGTCAAAGGTTCTTATTTATGCCCTCCAGTCCTTATAATAAACTGTAGCAGAGCTGATTTTACCTTCTCAAACTATAAGAAACCTGCCAGAGCTAAGTTTGGATTGTTGGAGTAATTTCTCAGTAACAAAAAACAAAATCAAGACATTTATGCCTGTAGAAAAAAACAGCCATATATCGCACATAGAAATAATGAACTATCAACTTTAATCAATATCAATGCTGTCGTTAAAATTTTATCCACTGAAAATAGCTACACCACTGCACCTGGTGGACACCCAATGGCCTTCGATGTTGGGAGGCATCTCCACAGAGATCCGGGCCCCGTTGCGGAGATGCTGGAGCATGTGGTGACACTGAGAGTCCTTTGGCGGCTCTCCGTGGTTTCTCCCGTTAGGACTCGCCCTGCTTTTCGGGTGGTGAAGCGAAGAGCCTTCACCCAACTCTGCGAGGAATGCAAAACACAGTCCGATACACGCTACATAGTCCAGAGATCCCGTTAAATTGATGTGGTATATATTACATGATTTCATTTATCTGCCATAACTTACTGTACCCATGTATACAACGGCAGAGTTTATTACAATGGTTTCATTTCTACGTTTCTTCATTAAGGCGGCGTATTATAGCTTCCAAGCAGGATCAGGAATTTGTGAAATCTCTTGGCTAAGGACCCAGGCACTTTGACACACTTTTGTTACAGTAGGGGCCCGGTATGGTGGCAGGAACCAGGGTGATCGAGTGCCCTGTTCCTTGACCTTGGCATCCAGCATGGCAGTTTGTTTCCAAAGAGGGGAAAAAAAGTTAAGTACGCGATCCTGCGATTCAATCGGTATCATTAGTGATGCTGAGACACAAACACAGCTGGACAAAAGAGATTCTGCTTGGCCAGTACAGCTTAGTGGTTTGCACCTGCACTTAAAAGCAGAGAAGGCTCTGAATGGCGGCCAATTTTTTTCTCTTCACTTTTAATTTGAACAGATAAGAGTAAGAGTAACAGGGTAATCTTACGAAAGTAGAGAAGATAAGAATTTGCAGATTCCGAATGTTGAACCCTTTCCTTTTAAATACCCTGTACCCGGTTTTTCTGGCAAAAGCTTGTTGATTTTTATATCCCTTACACAAAACCACAGGCTTTATAAATCAAAGAACACGTAGCACTGTTTAAACCATGAAGGAAGTTTACAGTTGGCACTGTCTCCTGAATGAGGTAAATCTTCTGGGCCTGCATAAAAGACTAAGTGATTCAAATCATAAAAACTGAGGGAAACGGGATTTATTTAATAAAGCAACTTAATGGGAAGAGTTGCCTTTATTTGTGTTCCTGATTGTATTATTTCAGAAATATCAAAACATAAAAAGTATAAGGAAACTGTAACATACTCACGAATGTAAGCACAAACTGCTTACATTCGTGAGTATGTTACAGTTTCCTTATACTTTTTATGTAAGCACAAAAAGTCTGATGGTTTGTTTGATTCTGGACAGACACATTAAAAGTGATGTGAAATGCTGAATATTTGTATAACATCTTAAAAACGTAAACATCACCTGGCATGAGATGGTCATTAATTTGATTTATGAAAACAAATCTAAAGCCTAATTAGTACCAAGATTTTAACTTCAGACCGAACTTTTTTCTCACTACACAAACCCAATATAAATGTTACAATATATTAAATGCTACAATATCCGGTGTTTACTACAGTTAGTTTATGGAGTAAATTACTGTTATTTTATCCATGTTTTTCTGAAGTGTCTACCAACTAAGTATATAAGACCCCAACCCCAATCAAAAAAAAAAAAAAGTTTTCTCGTAGACCAAATTACTGCGTTTTCTTTCCTAGACAAGTTATAAATTAAACGAATTCCTCAGGGACACATTATTTACGACGTATAATAGTATATATGTCAAAAAGAAATGTAGAGATAATGTATCAAGCTTATACAGACTGTACACTCATTTTAAAGTTTCAAGTTCTTTCTTAGGCTAAACTGTTTTATTAAATTCAATCCGTTGCATTTCGGAGATAACACGCGCAGGAGGGGACGAAAAAGCACAGTCGGCACTCATTTGCAAACAAGAAGTAACCATGCGACCTTTATGACGTTCCGACAGATTTAAATTCGAATTTTATATATTTTTAAGTCTTAAAACATACCAAGTTAGCTTGTAGCCTCGTGAATAAATAAAATAATACATATATAGATGTATTTTTTCCCTATCGTTTTGATGTGTCGATTGCTCAATTGCTGTCATTTTTGCTCAAGTTTATCATGCCATCCATATTAGATTTGAATACACAATGTTCCAGGTAAAATATTACTTACCTACAATCACAAGAACAGTGAACGTGTGGATTAATCCGACGAAGGAAAGTAACATTTCAAATGTATTATGTTTAATATTTCCCATGTCCCTAGGGTTTAAATGATAACGGTCAAAAAAGCGTTTGGCAAGTATCTGTCAGATTGCAATCATTCGCATCAGGTAGTCTATTGGATAAATTAAAGTAATACAACGTCAGAACGAGTGCGGCATCGGGATTTATAAAGAAAATCGCTTTCTCGTGCGATCTGATGCGACTTCTTTTTGCAAACTACAACTTGTCGCTTGGACGCATCCTTTCCCTGTAATGCATCCAGACAGACGTCTAAATAGGTGGAAACGACACAGAAGTCTGCAATTCAAAAATCGAGGAAAAACACCAATCACAATCCAAAAAAATGGCTTTATTTCCCTATCAAGGTTTCTTCTATTAAAAATAATCGTGCTCCTGTTGCCCTGAAATGTTGTGCAAGAGATTGAGACTAACGCAGGGCCGAAGTAGAGCTGGCAGTATTCTTGTTTCTCAGTAGGCTAGTGAGGCACTCCGCTTCTTCGTCCGTTCAGTTATTTCTTGAGCTCCTCTGCTTTATGTTGGCAAAGCAAAGCAAAGCTCCGTCGAGGAGAGTCGGTGGAGCGTCAGGGGTGTGTTCTTATGGACTTTCGTTAAACCGATAGGATATTTCTTTGATTGACATCCGAATCTAACTCTTAAACCGGGATTAGACATCAAAAGAAACAGGAAGGCTTAGTGCTTAAACCTTAAATAATGCTTTGAACCTCAAAGTAAAAAACAATTCCCTTGGGAATGTGTGATTTTTATTCTCAGTTGTATCTTTGGCTTGTTACTTTGGTAAACTTTGAATAATTTTTTAACAGTTTAAACATATCTGCAAATTGTTTTAGTTTCTCACTGATCATTTCTGGTTAATTTCTATTTAGCTGTGGTGTTTTTTTTTTAATTTTACCAACTACATAGTTCTCAGTGACCTGTCACAATTGTATTGTTCTACATTAGTCTCAAACACTTAAACAGACTGCGTGTGTATTTACCGATAACTGTGGAAGTCAATAAATCGTAACATGGTATGACTCCATGATATTTTCAGCTACCGCTCGTGTGAAATACCCGGCAACTGGCGCGTAAACAGGTTGCATAGCAGGACGCTGGACACATCACAATAAAGGGGAGGACGGTGACTTTATATAACCTCTCTGTTACCTTTTGATTGAGTTCTCACTAATAATTTCAATGGCCATGTTTGTACGAGTTTAAACAAATAAACTTGCGGAATGAATGAATAAATAAATGAATAATACATACACGGACACATACATACATTCAGATATGCCGAAGAAGCAGGCTGAAAAAAGTTAAGTCAATATAGGAAAAACTGAAAGTAGCCTAATTAACGGACCTCTTGTAAAACATAAAATAAATTCTGGAAAATAGTGGGACAAAGAACATAAAGAGGAACAAGACAACTAGAGGATTGGCAACCATGCCTTTGTATAAGACACAGAGACTAGCCCTACGGTATTAAGTCTACTGAAAAAGGGTTTGTTTCAGCCAACTAGTTTAGTGATGATTAATTGATCTTTCTGTATTTCTGTGTCCCTGGAGAAAATGAATTGATACAGAAAAAAATGTAACTTCTAATACATTTTCAGTTTTTTCATGTTTTTCGCATAAAAGAAAAGCAACTTATTAAAAGAAAAAATGTATGATAAGAGGTTATAATCTAAGGAGGAAAAAGGTGGTACACATACTTTATAAAGAAAATTAGAAAAGAAAAAAAAAGTATTTCCAAAATCACTGTATGATTTAAAATAAAAAATATCTGTTGGATTTCCTTTATAAATATACATTGAAAATGTAATTTAAACTCAAAAGGACCGCACCCCTTTGTTCCGTTTTGAAGTTTGTTGGTAGCCGTCCAGTGTCTCTTTTGCATGATACATATAGTATTGCTCATTTTAATTTTGAAAATTCACAAAATATTTTATGGCCTTTTCTAAATTTGTTTATAAGCTTTACACCACACAAGGGTGAAATAAAGCTTTTGTAATGAGAAGAAAAGTATTTAGGGTTAGGAAGGTGACCAAATATCTATACAAGAGCTTTGAAAGGCCTTAGAAATGCAATGAATGTATTGTGAGGCCTGCAGCCTTCAACAGAAAAGTGTAATGAATAATATTAGTTTAGTTTAAAATACTTGTTTGTCAGAACTGAGGTCTCTTTGAAAAGAGAATTATAACTCTTCTCATAGTAAAGTACAATTCTTGTTCTTTTATTTGAAGCCCAGCCACAGACGGTCTCACCTTGGTGTGTTTGTTTGTGATGAGGGCAGGCTGTTCCACTGGGCAACTGCCAACCCGCCAGCAAAGCATAGCATTTGCTCTCCAGACCAGTGAGGAACCTAAACATATTTAACAAGATAAAAATATACTTGCAAAAAGGTTCTCTGTGTTGCCCGATGAAACGCCTGTGTGTTTGAAGCAAACAATGAACCAAAAAAGGGGGAAGATGAAAAGACTTACTATGATCTTTAGTTAAACTCAAAAAAAAAAAAAACTCAAAGTTTAATGGTTTGGTAACTGTTTTTTGTAGACTTTTTTTAACCGTTTATTTCTGGCTTTTTCCTGATTAATCCTTGGTCCTGGGTTTTCTGTTTTTCTTTAATTCCCTCTGAAAAATCACTGTGTTGTGGCTTATCTTTTATTCAGTGTTACAATAAAATATTTTATTACAATCTAATTGATATTCACTTTTTAGAAACTTGTGAAGCCATATCGTAGGGACATCGTAATGTTGTATTTATAGGTAAATATACATGTCACACTCTAAAGGCTGTACAAAACAACATTCTTTCTTAATGTTCTTGCAATAATGAAAACTTTGCTACTTTTTTTTACCAAATTATTCATCCCGGACACCAACCTAACTTTACTAAGTCTGTGAAAGGGGCTGACACAGATAAAGAAAATGTAGGAGGGCACAAAACAGCAACTGTTGACCAATCACAGCTTACGTTCCCTGAGGAGTCAGAAACAGACAGGGCTCGCAAAATCAGAGTTGCAGGTGAGCAAACTATTGTCAACAGCTCTAACTAAGTATTGGTAAATTCAGGCTTTTCTAATTGTGTTTTCAACGTGTTTCTTGAAGACATTAATGTTATATTAACACAAAAAAATGTTATATTGACTACAAACACAAAACATTATGCTAACTGGAATGCATAAACTAACCAGTTCATAACTGGTTCATAAATTGAACTAGTTCATTAATATCACCTGTTGATTTTCTTCTTAAGCTATGCTACATCCATCCCCTGTACTGATTCCCATTCTATGCTACATTGTAGTACCCTGTACTTATTCACATATTACATATGTGCAACATTTAGCAGTCATAAAATGCATTTAAGCAGTGTGTGTAAGGTGTGGAATACATACAACACAGTGAAGCACAGTATAATTTACACATACATTGCTTGCTTTTCATACCATATGGGACCATGCCTTTCCCCAGCGACTGTCAGTTCTAAGTACCAGGGAATGTTCCCCTCATGTGGTACTATACACCGTTAGAGAATGCAATGTTGGGAAGTACACAGCCTGCGATTATGATACAAGCACACATTGATAGCTAATATTGTAAGACCTCACCTGATGTATCTTGGCCATGTAAACACATTTTACAGAGCATCTACAACAGTGTTTGAAGTTGGTATCCTTCATCTTGGGCAGCAAGACCAAGCCTTACACTGGCTGAATCTCATGTTAATTCAAGGGGGATATTGTTAAATTAAGCAGGTATTATGCAAGTATTTTAATGTTTAAGGTAAAAAATGTTAGCCTTTTAAAAGAGGTCATAAATTGTTCTTAGTCTTTCTTAGTATCATACCGGCTTGCTTACATTCATTACACTGGAGTTCGGTAAATAAGACTGTAATTGAGCACTCAGACTTTACAAAATCTATACCTGAAAACTCATGGTTTTCAATATATTTATTCATGGGCCGCTTTGAGGTGTTTAGGGGCTTTTTTTTCATACATCTCTTTCCTTTATTCTTTATTCTTAACCTTTTTAGACACTTACTGTTTTCATAAATATCTTTTTTCTACTACTTGAAAAACAGAAAACGTTACTAAATAAAGTTATGTGAATTGCTTAGAATTAGCTTAAATTAGTTTTGATTTTGTACCAGCCTTTGTTTTCACAATGTGACGAGAGGCTTCAAAATACACCTATGCCAATGTGCCTCTCTTATTTTTCACCTACTAAAAAGTTGGGGAAACATTCCACTTGATCTGAAATAACACTCAATTTATAAAATCTTCCTTAGTATATCCAGTATGTATGAAGCAATTTCCTGCAATAACACTGAGAAATCTGGAAACACTTACTGTCTTACTATTGATATTATTGCCCGAATAAGACACCGGCTCATTTTGTGTTTAAAAGCATAAGCATGATGTATTATGAATGAATCAAAAAAATGTTTTTAATAAAGCTGAGACATAATGAATCAAAATTGCCGTTTCATAGACTAAAGTCCCTCAGCAGCATGGTCTGTGTCTTTGGTCAAAGTTCTGATAATTCTGAAGAACACAAAAATATAACTTGTTTGGTATACTTCCTAAAAGTAAGGTGTCTGCATATGATTAGAGCTCAAACCAATTGTATTTAAACCAAAACTAGTTTTATTTTCAAAGCATTTAATTTTATCTAGTGGAAAATATTACGCAATTTTTATTGATCTAAATAAAATCTAAAAACATTCTGTCAATAGAATTGATTTATGGACAGTGCCCTATGTTTCTCAAGACTTGAACAACTGCTGGGTCATAGAAGGGTTGCATGGCATTCATGGAAACTGGTTTGCAAAATAAGATCAAGATGAATGATTCACATGAGTGTTCGACCCTGTGATGTTTTGTTCTCTCCCATAGTTTATTAAATAGGGACTGTCAGGGAGGAAATTAGTCAAGCACTTAAAAGGCTCTCATTGCTGGCTTGGCTTTACAACTGTAGCTCGCCTCACTTTAGGGGGAATTGTTTTGCTAAGACAACCAATGAGATATTCCTCTGGGAAAAATGGACCTTGGGAAATTCTTTTTAAAATTTTATTTATTTATTTGCTTTATAGATTAACATTTAGTTCAGTGGAGCTCAGTCCTAAAGACTAATTTAAAAATGTAGATCAAAAAAAGAGAATTGTCTTAAATTGAAGACACAAGAGGGTTGCGTGTTAGTGGTAGAAAATTAACTTTGTGCTTCCAGAGATTTATTATTATTATTTCCGTTGAGGACTGTCTAAGAGATCCTTTTGATTATTCATGGGGAATTACGCGGAGAGTTTGCGTGATGTGAGCTGTTCATCTGCTGTTCATCTTGGCTTGGTGGAACGCCTGCTGGTTTTCTTGTTGGGTTTTCGTGAATAGCATACCTGATATAATATAGATTTTTGTTGCAGCTGCAACTCTTGCCTTTCAAAACATGGGGAATTTTACAGTTGAGAAACCACTCTCCTTGAGCAGGTTAACTGTTAATTGTGCTGCCTTTCTGAGCCCAGTCCCACAAGAAATTAGTTGATAGGATAAAGTTTGTAACAACAGCAAATATGATAATAGGGTACTGTTTGTGAAAACAATGTGTTAATGTTGTGTCATAATGTGTATAATATTTTATAGTGCTATACAATATTCACAAGGGGAAATGTGATAAATGTGGTCATGCAGAACACAAGAAAAAAATGCAGCAATATGAAAAAACTGGAACAGTGTCTCAATTTCATATTCAGTTCTCAACATTGTAAACATTAATCCTTTTTAAACTTTTGTACAAAAGCTTAAGGGATGTAATCATTTCAACCACACTAAACACATGTTGTAACTTTGTGTGGAACTCCTACAGAGTCGTTTTCGCAAACTATTGTGAGCACAATGTAAATGTTAAAAGGATAAGGCTTGGGAAAATATAATGTTGGCAGGATAACGTATTCCCTAAACACTAAGTCATCAACGTATCTCAGTGAAGCTAAATTCTAAATTCTGAGGGCTGCTGCCAGGGGGTCACAAACAGAAGCGTTGTCCCGGGCCCTCAATTGTGGTAAAGTTTTTCCTTCGGTTAACATTAAATAAAAAAATGATAGAATTATGGAGATTGGATGGACAATCTTTTAAGGGGAAAAATTGTGGGCCTATTAGAATGCATTTCAAAACTGTTGAAGGGGAACATGAGAGGGTTATGAGAAATAAATCAACAGGAAACCCACAGCTGGTCTCTACTAATATTAATATGGCTCTTATATCATAAACAAAGCATAAATCCCCAAGAACATTAAAAACGAAGAAGGGTCCTGCATACAAAAATGGACCTGGAATGGAAAGAGTGGATGCCTTTGTTTTGTCTCTGTAGTTTTAAGGAAAAAGTGAAAATTATGATTCATCATTTTGGTGGACCTCTGATGAGGATTATGAGCTCTGTGGATCTGATCAGCTAATTCTGCAAATGCCGGTATGAACGCACACGCAAAAGAGAATGTCGTAAATGTCAAAATGATTTCTCTGTAAGGGGCCTACTGCAATTAGGCTCTAAACCACAGCATACTTTGTGGGTTTGGGACCAATGCAAGACAGTCTCCAACTTAAATACTCAAGGCCAACACCACCCAAGAAGTTGTCAGTCACATGTATTTGTGTTAATCTTCCTCCAGATACTGAGGCTGCCTGCAGCATAGCTTTGTAATTTTGTCTTCATCGAGTGGAAAAGTTGTGCCCTCGTATCCTACTTCCATGAAAATATTTTCCCTTTAAAACTCCAACAATTTAATATACACATTACTTGCACAATAGTGTTAATTCTGGACCCATTGCTACACCCTGAGCCTGTAAAAGTAGTGAATGTGTAGGTCATCATTATAGGTGTTAATGTTTCAGGACGTCAAAGACTACATATAAACATCAGTCTTGGTAAAATAATCTGTATTTGGTGGAAGGTCTACAGATACTATGCCTATTTTTACATTCAGCCAGTGTCTTTAGCTTAGTTAGAAATTTGAAAAAAGCGAGACGTATTCATCGTCTTCCGAATTTTGTATTTTTATCAAGAAAAAAGTTTTTTTGGAAGTCACCTAATTGGCATCACATATGATACATAGTGTTCCAGACGCTCAACAACCTTCAATTGCCTGAGTGTAAATGAGTTTAAGTGTGGGATGTGCCATATTAAAAGCTATCATGTTTGTGAGGGTGGTGGAATAAGCGGAATTCAGACCGACAGACAAACAACAGTTTCTTTTGTAGCCACTGTGTGTTGTAGGTCACATGTGTAAACAGGCCTGCTGAATTTTAAAATTTCTTACTAGTCCTGGGGGCCACCCACATTAATTTCCACTGGCCCAAAATTGTGGGGGAGTATAGGGGGGACAAAAGTTTGGTTGAAACTTATTATACTATATTATATTATATGTATTTATTATAGTATAAAGTACATGAAACGCGGATAAGTTTATAGTTCCTATTCCCAATGAATATAACACATAAAAAAACAAACCTAGTCCGACCACTTGTTAATAACATTTTTAGTAAAAATAATAAAATTAAGACAGGCTCAGTACAAGTTGAACAGTAGACTGTTTGTTTCTCTACTTGGTACACTGAAATCGTGTACTAACTTGTTAAATGATCTATAAAACAGTTCTTTAGGCCTAGCTAGCATTAGAAGAGCTATACCAAACAAACCTGCCTTAAATTTAATAGTAAGATTAAAATGCCAGTGATTTTAGAAAAGGGTACAGTACTAGGTAAAAGAAGGGGCCGAAATATGTTCAATAACCCCGATAACAATTTTTTTACAGCAACCGGGAATGGCAGCACACTCAACTATATT
>JAOVYW010002714.1:0-14795 GCA_025775045.1 Hiodon tergisus
GTTGCTTTTTGAGATCTGTTAGCCTACTTCACTTTGTCAGACAGGTTCTATTTAAGTGATTTCTTGATTCAACAGGTTTGGCATTAATCAGGCCTGGGTGTGGCTAGTGAAATTGAACTCAACTTTCCAAAGAATTAGGTTAATCACAGTTCATTCATGATTTATCAAGGGGGGGAGATTACTTTTTCACATAGGGCCAGGTAGGTTTGGATATAAGACATAAGAAAAATGGGTGCTACCACTTATTAGTTTCTGAGGGGAAACCCTATAATGATCATTGCAAGAGGGAAAACAATTCTCTTAACCTACCTTGTATGAATTAAGGTTAAGGTTAAGAAATAATATTGATTGATAGAGAAATTATTAACAACTGCGTATACAATATCATATTCAACATTTAAATTTAAAATAGTTCGGTAAAGGGTCTTTTTTATGGGGTGCCATTCGGACTTCATAACTTAGGATAAATAAATAGTTTATTTACCTATATTTTAATGTTTTATTATATAACGGACATGTCTAACTTGCTGAAAAACATATTGGTCAGGCACCTAAATTGTATTATATTTAGATATATTAACAAAATTACATTTTTATAGGAATCATATGTCCCTCACTCTAATCAGATATTTGTTTTACATTGAAGTTATTTTTAAACAGCATATATTGAGTAAAACAAGCTCACATTATGTCAACGGGACATATTCTTCCACTTTTTTTCTTAAGAAAAGTGAATTATGATAAAATTACTCAAAGTTTCTAGCATGCATAGTCAAACCCCTTCCATATCTTTATGTAACTACAAATATACACTTGATATTTTGGTAATTTCATTAAACCATGATAGAAAAATACCAAAATAACAGGGTGGACAAAACACCAACAAATGACAAAACCATAATGTGATTTCAAGAAATTTTTTTCATTCTAACTTGAATAAACTTTTTTTTAGTAGCCTACTACATGTCACTTTGGTTATCGTTTGCTTCACCCTTTCTCTTCTTGAGGCTGAGCAATGTCCACAACTAAGGCAGAGTGAAAAATTAGTTTCCTGCGTACATGTGGAGTGACCTTCTGATTGTGTAGCATCCCATTCATCAATGCATATGGGGATGAGGAGCTGGTCTTACACCTTGAGTATCTTTTTAAATACTTTTCCTTCTCTCTTCTCTCTCTCTCCAGTTGGGCCTTTAAAAGGGCTATCTCCTTCTATTTCTTGCCCCCTTTTCACCTTGAAGACATTGCCTAAATTGTGCATACACATACACACACACAGAGGAAACAAATCATAATAAATCCTGACTTATATTAGTCTTAAAAACAGCAGTGTAATGTACTCTCAATGTACAGTACATTTCCTATTACAAGGTCTAACCTTGAAGGCCCTGTATTTGGCTCTGGCTGACAGTGTTCTGTGAATCCCAGACTCTGGATACTTTGGCCCTGGCTGCTCTCTTTGCCTCCCTCTGTCTTCATTGATACCAGTCTTTATGCTTTTCTCTGTCCCTTCTCCATTTTTCTCAATGTATTGCTGCCGCCTCTCTGGGTCAGCATCACGGCATGCTCTGTAATGCCGCTGTGATTCAGCTGCACTGAGTGGGGACGAAATTTTTAAACAAATGCATGCATTTCCTTTAGGTAATAAACCTATATCATATATGGATAGAAATTATTGTGCAAAATACCTCATTGTTTATTTTAGACTGGTAGGACACTCTGATAGGGTATTTTGCACTGTAAAATCATCCTACTTATATATTTTAGACTGGTAGGACTATCTTATGAGGTATTTTCCACTGTAAAATCATCATACTTGTTTACTTTAAACTGGTAAGACAACCTGATGGGGTATTTTGCACTGTAAAATCATCTTAACTGTTTATTTTTGGATGAATCGATAGATATAGCGATAATTCGTAAGGTACGAAAATCTGACATGGTAGGACAAATCGACACATTTACTTCGAAATACTTCGAATGCATTAGGCGTAAATTGCGATATGTATTTGAATTTCTATATTTTGATGTCACTATTATTTTCTTGCTAATATAAACCAGTGGCTATAACACTTGAGTGAGTACACCAGTCAGCTATCTAGCCATTAGCAATCCCGCTACTCAGATGTTTAGCGAACATCATTACAAGCTAGCTAGTATTTGGACTAAACTAAGACGGGCATGAACAGTGAAAAGCTGTTAACAACAAGGCATTACTTCCGGGTCTGGAATATACATCTGACCCACCTTTCACCTTTCAATGTGCAGCAAAGTGGGCAGCACTAAAGACTCCGTAGAACGCAGTATATTGTTTTAAATTAGTTGTCCTGGAAAGTAGTGCTGCTGAGTATATTAAAACACTAAGGCACTGTTTTTTTTTTGTATAGAGACGTGTGTGAGTGTGTGCGCGCGTCAGTAGGTCAACTGCAGAGAATATTGTTAAGGTTGGGTTCAAAAGGTATTTATTAATAGCTACTCTGTTTTAGTTTTAAATTGATTTTTGTCTCAGCGAACAGTGCTAGAGTTTAAGCCTGAGGCAACTAGTGTCAATCTGAGCCATTCTTTTCTCTGTGTCAGGTGTTCTCTCTTGTATAAATCGCAAATGCCACTCTTATTATTTTAGAGAATAAGTTAACTCGTAACGTAAATTAATTAGGTTTGTTTGAGTTAAATCACATCAGCATTGTGCAATCAGTTATTTATAATTCTTCCCTTTCAAAAATATAATAAAATATAATAAAAAACTTTTTTTTCTCTCTGGAAAATGCTATTTAGCAGTTTGTGACATTATATGTGTAAAAATGTGCCAAAACAAGTATGATGGTCCACATCACTTCAAGTTGTATATTTTATATAAATATGTTGCATTGCTAAAATACATACATACAGTAACCCTTTAAAGTATTTATTTTATATTTAGAAATGCATCCTTGCTTTTTTTTTCTTTTACACATGCATAGAACTTTGGCAGTTTTGTATATGCATGCATGCTGACAGGATTCAGTACACATGGAAGTGTAATCACACACTTGAGTCAAAGACAAGACTTCAGTTGATTTTGTCTGCTACGAACTTCGGTCTGTTGCTCAACCAGCTCATGTTCAGCGGTGAAGGGACCTGGGTTTGCTTCCCAGTGAGGCGTCTTGTGTGCCTAAAGGTTACACATTTTCTCCTCATGGAATAAAATGCTTAAGTTATATTTAACAAAGTGTTTTTGAATTAAGAACATGACTGTCTGATGTATCCATATTTATTTAAATACCTTTTCACCTTCACCACTGCAACATTATAAACTAAAATGAATGCTACAGGGCCTGAGTGTTTGGAGTGTTCCAGACCAATATTTTCTGGTTTATACTTCAGAAAGGAGTAGGCTAGCGTACTGAGCTAATGGCCAGATGTGAGAACAACTGGGAGGACTTACCATTTCATCCAAAGGTTTCAATATGTATAGATGAAAAGTATTTCTCCTATCTGGATTACAGTGCCTCAGACCCCAGACATTTTCATATTACTGAATTGCAAATGGTACATTCAGTTTCATTCTCGTTAATATTTTAAAATATTAAAAGAAATGATTTTAAGGTGACCTTGATTTAATTTTGTGGAAACCCCACTGTGAAAGTAAAGACCCCACTGTGAAGGATCATTGGTCAGGCTACGAATCTGAAGGGAAATGTTGTTCAATGCACTGCAATTGGACCAGATGGTTAGGGACCTAGAAGTGTTTCTGAATTTAGAGTTCAAATAGTACAACAAAAACTTATTTTTAATTGTATTGCTGAAACACATAGATAATATAATTGGTGGTCATTTTTTTATGGTAATGATGAACCGGTATTTAACTTTAGAACAAAATAATAGAATAAATTATAATAGAATAAAATTACTGGTTAAGTGTTAACCCTTGTAAAACATAAATGTTATCAATAAATAAATAAATAAAGTATATTTTGGTAGAAATTTGGTATAATGTTAGGAGGAGAATATCATTAAAAAATAAATGACCATCAATGTCTTGCCTTCCATTAAACAAAACCATGCATGAGCCTGGTCCACTCGAATCTCCCAAAGCATGCCGCCTGTGTAGACCGATAACTTCAGACACGGGTCTGATATGCAGGCCATGAAAAGGCATCATGAGTCTGCAAAGGGAGAGAAGCAGGAGATACTGCAATCTATGAGATCCTGCAACACTAGTATGTCATGTGACCATTTGCGCCTATATGGAGCAAACTATTAAATCATACGCTTCTCTTAAAAGATTTTGAGGCTATACGAATGCTTATTTCGTGCTGACAGGTCATGGTGCAGACACCTTAGCCCTCCAACCAGACCCTAGCTTAGAGTTGGTCTCCGGGAGCCACCAACCAATGGCCAGAGTAAACAGGGCAGCTGCTGGAGCATGTGGGGACAGCTCACACATTTGCACGAAAACAGCTGGAAGTGGCTAGCAAAAGTAAAAATGGAGTACGACCTGCAACATAAGGTTGTCAATTCTGGTCTGCATCAGTGGACCTCAGTGCAGGAAGGGGAGCAGCTGTAGAGGTCTGGGAATGGCTAAGCAAGTTGGTATAGCAGGTCAACCTAGAAAAGCATGAGAAAATCTACGAGCCAGGAGCCGCATTGAGGAGCGAGGTCATCGTTAGGGATGGCAGTTAGAAACAGAAGAACAATTTACAGTGTTTTGCGGTATAGCTGTAAGAGGTCATAGAATACAGCCCTTCATGGGATAGTGCTTAGGTAATTGGTACAAGATATTATTACTTAAGTTTAGATTAGTTTTACTGAGGTACTTAGGTTAGAGTGAATTCCGAGGTCGTCTAAATAGATTTAATGACTCAGAAAATAGGAGAACTTATCTGCTGAGAAATTTTATATATATGTGTGTGTGTGTGTGTATATATATGAATTATATTCACACTTTTACCTACCCCCCTCAAAAGTCTTTTTACAAATTCATTTTCTCACTGAAAATGACAGTGTTTTTTTTCTTCTTAAGATAATTGGAATTATCAGATTTTAATCACAGGAGCGGCCCTACTTAAAGAGTAAATTTCTTGCATTTCTTGTCCGTCTGTCTGTTTCTGCATTTTATCCGTTCACCAGTTCCACAATATCCACGGCTTGCATTTTTCCTAGTAATACCTCTGAAGAAAGACTTGATGGAAAAACTTTGGTTCCTACTCTGCACACATACCTGCATTACTCTCAATCTCTGTCCTAGTTTAATTTTTGAACAACTGTGTCGCCACGGTAGCGAAGATGTGAATATTTCGTATACCCAACTGGGGGGAATGGAACTTCGTGACCCTACCGAAAAGCAGCTGGCACTGTGTTTGCGGCGGATAGGAGGTGATCTGGAAAATAATGCGGAAATACAGGTGTGAATACACATTATTATGTATTTTCTGTATATGGTCATTTTTGTGTGTCTTTGTAAGAGTAAAGCTAATGATATTCTGAATATTACTCTCATTAAAACATTTTTGTGTGAAAATGACTGTTAGTTTGCCCAGTATCAACCTGTGTTATATTCAGCTAAATTCGTTTTTTAAAGGTATTTCTTTGGTTACAATTTAAAGTGCATAATGTATCATTTTGTCGCCTCTTCACTTGGTTTAAGAAACTAGGGACAGACAGTCTAAAATAAGCTATAAACATCTCAAATATATTTTGCCAGTACACGCTATTTTAACTGAATTACTACTGAATTATTACAGTCTATTTTGTTTGTTTTGAACAACAATTTTCTTCTTTAAAAAGTAGGATACAGGACACTTGCTGTAATTTTCTTTATGAACGAGAAATATGTAATTTCTTGTTTTAGTTATATTTATTCTATATTGATATTATCAGTGTTAGATCAAAAAGTTGTGATCCAGTGTCTTTTAACGAGAGGCAACAGGATTTTTTGTTGAGACAGTTTCATTAAAAAAGAAGTATGTTTGATCTATTCTATGAGCAATTTTCTAATTATGTTCAGGTAAAACAAGACTTTGGCTGAATAAGATTATGCTAGGCCAGCAAGCTTAGGAGGAATTTAATTCCATCCAGGACTTTAGGTTCATTGGGTTTGTTTAAGACCCCCCTGTTAGTCCCACAGAGCAAAAGCGAACACAAAGAGAAAAACATGCACATTCCATCAATTGCATTAATAAATAAATAAATAAAATTAATAAATAATTAAAAGAAGATAATGTTAAGGCATGGCTAACTCTGAAGAACAAACACCAGCAAATACAAAGAACTGGGGGATTTACACTATAGTAATGAACAATTATGATGTATGTCAGTTGACAATTTATGGCCTGGCTACATGTTTCCTTGTAAAACAAGCGTGCCACAAAATATCGAAGGACTGCGGACTTAGTTCATGAAGTCAAGCAGTGACAAATGTGAAAACACTGGATCTCTCAAGTTGGAACTATTTGGAAGTATTTACACTGATTATTTAACCTTGCTCTAGGTGTAACCATTCTTTTAACTACAACTTCTTTATATCATTATCTCTCTGTACCTCTCTTATATATTAAAAGCCCTACCTATGTGTGCTACCGCTGTGTTCTCATAGTCAATTGTGGGGTAGTTTTCCCATGACCTCAACTGTGACAAGAACAAAAAAGGGGTATCATCTCCAGTGTTGTACTGGCACCAAGAATAAAAAACCAACCATCTATAGTGCACTTTTGGCTATACCCTACCACAGTGTGCTAAAGCTGCTGAGCTATCAACTCCTCGCTGAATACTTTATTATTCAGTTTAATTTGATATCTATCTAATATTTCCAAATGCTGCACCATTTGGATTATAATAAACCATATTTTGTATGCACCTTCATCCCTTGGACTGGGAGCTGTTTTCTAAAGTCAGACCAGCAAATTCTGAGACGGCAAACGATATATCACCGTTTTTAAATGGAGGGGAGGAGAAAGTGGGGCAGCTCCATGACCTCAGCACTGGCTCCAGGCGCCAGGGCACGATGATAAGCCTGAATATAGCTCTGCTATATAGCTCCAGAACACCCAGCTCCAGCTTTCACTGAGCTCCGGAACAAGAAAAAAACCAAAAACCTTACGGCTCTGGGACTTGAAGCTGGCTGTGGACTCCACGTGGCATGGCCAATGTACTCAGAACATTGATTTGTATGTATTCTTATGCAAATTCTGTAATATCGCCGAGCAAAAAACCACTCATTTGCAATTATGGTACTGTGTAAATTTAAATGAGTGCTGGTCAACTAAGGGATGCAATAAAAATGCATGTTACATGCCTTGTACAAGTCGACAACTTATGAGTCAGCTCTCACCAAAGCTCTGTCTTTTGCACCTGTTTCCAGTGTCAACGATTTCAAAATTTTCTTGAATTTTAAAGTTTTTTTGAAATTTGAGATTTTTGTGTAAGCTGTTCTGATGCTACTGTCATACATAATAAGAATGCAAGTGACATACCTTTAGAAGTAATACACAATAATGATACATCCAGTGATTCCTCAACTCAGTTTAATAAATAATGACAGTCAAGCATAGGGCCCCAGCATATTAAGTGCACCTTTTAAAAGGGAGAAACCTGTCCAGAAAGAAGAAGGTTTTTTAACCTCAAAGTCATTTAGGTTTTTCATGTTTTCTTATGTTAAGTTTAATGTAGTTTTTCTTGCAGAGCGGGTGAAGTTTTCTGTTTTTGCTGAATTTTTTGAAAAATAATAAAATAAAAGTAAAAAAACAATCATTCTACACCCAAACTGGGAATTGGATTTTGCACGCAGTGTAAATTCACGACTAAATAACACTTCTTTAAATCATCCAATTTCTTAGAAAAATTTAAGGAGTAATAACTTACAACACAACAAATGCGGTTCATGTGGTCCAATTTTTTTTGTTAGAATTTTACAATCAAGAGAACAATACATAATTTGAGTTGGAAATAGTATAAAGTATAAAATTTTCTACACAAGGATCATTAAAGAATCGGTCAAATGTACACAGCCGTAAATTGATAAATAACGCTGAAACAAATATTTAAACATTTAATCTGGGGTCAGAAGGATAAATAAATAGCAAAACCCAATTGAAGAGGGGATTTTGATAACCTCAAGCACAGCAAGGCGATGTAAGTCTCTCTGAATAAGATATTTTTATTAATTATAATAAGGAAGTATTAATTATAAGAGGCAGCTATAAAACAAATCTACCTGAGAAGTAAAAGTTGGTTTTAGAAGCATATTTCCAGTCCCTTGTAAAAATATTTTACTTACTTATTTAGATATATTTAGAAAGCTTTTCAATTTTACAGGGTTGTTCCCCTCAGAAGGTTTCTCCTGTAGACAAAAACCTGGTCGTAATGGTGGTGTGGCTACAATCTTTCCTAATGGACTTTGCTTAGCGCCAAAAACCTCTGACTTAATTTTTTCCTCATTTGAAGCACATGATTTTACAGTGGTCTTGGCCAAATTAATACTAATAATGCAATACCCAAATCACAGAGCTCTGTATTAGTTAATGCATAATTTTCCAGGCTCTTGTAATCTAAGATATTGGAAAGTTCTATGCATTTTAATAATAACATGTATTGAATGTATTTTCTTTATACAATTCACATTTAAATATTGAAATAACCATCTAGCATTACGTAATGTAATTGGGGTGAATTCATTATTATTTATGGATGTAATCCTATTTAAAATGTATTTAAAACTATTTGTATACTCTCATATTTAAATACGTAAGATAAAGTATTTCCAGATACATAATTTAATACAGAATCAGTTGTTCGTTATCCTATTTCATGTTATTTCTATTTAGTACTGTTTTTAGTGTAAGAGGTTTTTAATAGCACAGGATACTTTATTAATAGGTCACAGCTGCTGAGTTGGCCAATGTATACCACACAGTAAAGCACAGCTTGAGCTACAACAGTGCAGAGTGTGCTTTGAAACTAGCACTGTAAATTACTAATATTTTTTGTCTTCTTATCTTTAGCTTTAGGCAATTAATTCTGGTATGTAACTTCCTGTTAGCATACATTTAGAAAAGTGCTCTGGAATTGTTCTGGGATCTATATTAAATTTTTTTGTAAAATTTGAAAATATCTTTAAAGACATGGATTGAAAAAAATGATAAAAGATTATAAAAGTAAAAAAAATAATCAGGGGTGGTGGTGTGATAGTGATCAGGAGGCGACGGGCGTGCATTGTAATGTCACATTAGGGACTGTTTTTTTTATTTTTGAGGTCAAGAGGGTGGGAAAGTAAAAAAAGTGACTTAGTACCTTTGACTCAGTAGACCAGTAACAGTGGTAGACTTGCTGGATTTTGGGAAATGATTTCAGATGTAAATGATGACCAAGACTAATTGGGGGATGGAGGAGGCCGATGCACTGTGCTCCTTTACTGTCTGCATACGTGTCTATGTTTTTTTATTATCACTATGACTACTTTCTATGTGTACACTTAATGATATTCAAATAAAATTTGAATCCTTGGTTTCTATTATTACAAAACAGGTGAAACAATACAAAACATGTGAAAACTGCATAATTTTCTGTCCCACAACTTATGAGTTGTTTCTACCTGTGTGTCTAGACTGTGGGTGAAGACGTATGAGCAAGAGGGGCAGAAGGGTGACATTTGAGAGTTGAGGTAAAAGTTTGCCAGAACTAGAGGGGGTGGGGGGAATTGAATTTCGACATGACAGCAATCCCAAAATTTCAAGAAAGACTGAGTGAGCAAGAGGGAGGATCACTTTGAAGACATTGACCAACAAACAACTGTAGCTTTTCTAACTGGTAAGAAGCAGTAGAAAGAACGATAGAAAGGGGAGAGAGAGGGGGGAGATTTCGTATTCAAGACATTGATGTCCGCCAGTGAGCAGCTGTCTAAAACCTGACAAGTGAAAGATGAATGGGAAAGGCAGGACATGCATTCAAGTACTGTAGGAGGGATCGATGGAAGCTTTTTCAGCACGAGGGAGTGAGAGAGAGAAAGAGCGTGAAGAGTCAGTGAAGGCAAACATATTGACTCTCTGTGTAGACCCTAAGACCTAAGTAGAGTTTTGAGATGTGAGTGTTTTCCTTGTTTAATTGTATTAAATCTGCTAATATTACATTTATATGACTTCTTATTTTTCATTTTGACTTTATAATCTCACTGCATGTAAATTAGTGTCAGTATTTTGGTTGTGAACTAAGTTGCTGATAATCATCAGTGATGGTTAAGGTATTGGAAATTAAACTGTTGGCTTAAATCCAGGAAGGGGCCTTATTTTTGTACTTCAGAGAAATGTCCTCAACTTTAATTTATTGAGTAGACTTTGAACTATAGGGAAAAGAATTAGGGAATTTGACATTTTCTATTTATGCCAGGTTACGTTATTTAAATAGTTTGTTTCTCAGTGTTTATTTAATTGACCATTATTAGTGGTTTTTCCTCTCTTCTTTTTTAGTCACAAATTTCCCTCTTGGTGCCAAGAACAAAAGGTGGTGATAGAGAGAGACGGGGAGGGATGGAGAGCCATGAGAAGAATGGAGGTGGAGGGGTGGTCGAGGGTGGGAAAAGTGAGAAGGAGGAAAACGTGGAGGAGTCCCCTGATAATAAACATGCGAAAAGCGAGCACGATACCGCGGAGAAGGGGGAGAAGGAGAACGAGAGAGGAGAAATAGAGACTGGAGGGGGGAAGCGGGTGCGCCGGCGCTCGGGCTCTTTGTGGAAGGGGGGGTCTGTGAGCAGTGAAAGGTTGGCCATTAATGTCTCCGGCATGAGATACGAGACCCAGCTCCGAACCCTGGCCCAATTTCCAGACTCTTTGTTGGGTGACCCGTGCCGACGACTGCAGTACTTCGACCCAGTACAGAACGAACTCTTCCTGGATCGGAATCGCGCCTCCTTTGATGCCATCCTCTACTTCTATCAGTCCGGTGGGCGCTTACGAAGACCTGCCAATGTGCCACTCGACGTCTTTATGGATGAACTTGTGTTCTACCAGCTGGGCGAGGACATTATGGCACGCTTCAAAGAGGATGAGGGCTTCCCCAGGGAGGTGGTTCGGCCTCTGCCCGAAAATGAACTTCAGAGGCGGGTGTGGGTGCTCTTTGAACATCCAGAGTCCTCCTCCGGAGCCCGGATCATTGCTATCATCAGTGTCATGGTCATCGTGGTGTCCATCATTATCTTCTGCCTGGAAACGCTTCCCGACTTCAAGAGTGAGAAAGAGCTGGGAGAGGTGAGAGTTAGGTTTATATGGATGGGAGGATGATTTAATATAACTAAGAAAAAATACAGAAAATGGTTACCTTTCTTCAGTCTAAAAGCAGTTCTTTTAACAAGCAACATAGTGGGGAGTCAACTTGTGCACTAAAATTTCTAATGTCATTAATAGATTTTTAAGAAATTGTTAGATAGCATGCAATATAGTTATATTCAATAAAGCTTGTGAAAAAAATCATTTTGGGGAAAATTCCACACTTCCACATGAGCATTGTACATATTGACATGTAAAATTCAATTTCTGCTATATATATCTGTTTGTGCACATCAGGATTAACTCATTCAACAGGCTTAAAAATTAAAAAAATTGTGGACTGTACATTTGCCTTCATGGCCTGGTAAAAATTATGGCTATGTATGAATAGCCAACTGAAGCACAGTGTTAGGGAAAAAAAACTATAACAATGGGCTCAGGGTCTGACTGTACTCTAAAGTAAGGGATCTATAATGAAAACAAAATGAGAAGTATTTACTAACAAGATGGTGTGCATAGAAAGAGGTTATAACTGATTTTAGTCATGATAGTAAAGCTGATAAACTTAGATTAAAGGGAAGCATGCAGGAAAAATAAGAGATTAATGCATTATTTGGGGAATTAATGCACAGGCCAAAGTTTATTCAAAAGACAGGGTAACAGGTGTGTGTGGGAGAGGGGGGCTTTCTGGTAATATGGGAGAAAGAGGGAGGGGCACGTTGTATCATATTTGTGTTATTTCTCAATCACCGTGTTCAACTGTCCTTGCAACAGTCTGCGCAGCCCTGCCAAACACCACCTGATATCGTTTTTTTATGTGGAAAAGATTCAGAGTGATTGATGGGCATGTAGTGTCAGAGAGGGGTGTTCTCATGTTTCCCCTTAGAGATCTGGGGGCTATTTATAGTGGAATGACAACCCTAAGAACACATCAACACACAACCAAAAGCCTGTATTAATAAATTTACCAATCCATTCACGCATAAACTGCATTCCTGTTTATTAGTTTCTGTTAATGACCATGGCAGCTGTGGTATGTTCTTAACAAAACTGCCACAAATGAGGAAACTCATGTTGTTGAACAGAAACTAAACAGACATCCTAGAAGTATTTTGCAAAAATTTGTTTACGTAATTTGATCGAGCAACACTGTGTAAATGTCAACTAGTAACATGCTGCTTCATTTTCATTTTTGAAGTGGATGCTTTCTTAGAGGAAAGGATAAGCAAACAGTTCTCTATCACATTGTGTATCCATAGGGAAAATGATGTACTTTCGGATCTAACATAGATTCTGGAATATACTATACACAATAGACAAAGGAAAAAGCTTTTCTGTCCATATGTATACACATATTTAATTTAGTGTCAAATGCAAGACATTGTTAAACAATTTTATTCTTCTTCAACACTCAATAAAATCTTAGAGTAAGTGTCTTTCTTTGCCGGCATGAAGTAAAATAAACACGTAAAATGTATTTTTGATGTGTTTATTAGACAAGAACATTCTTCTGTCTGGAAGAAAATTGAAAAATGCAGTTTTAACTACCTCACCAGCATAGCCTTGTGTCCACGTACCTTCAGTTTAAACAGCATAAAATCAGTAGCTCCACCTTAGGTTGGGGTAGTATAAACCACTGTTGATTTCTAAATCTTTAAAATCTTTACCTCTTTCACAGTCTTTTCCTCAATTTTCAGCTCCCACTGACATTTTTACCATCTCTCATTTTCTGCAGGAATACCTGTATCAACCCCACCCGCCCAATGTTAACGCAACTATTCCCCTGCTCCCTACCTTCAATCCCTTCCAAGACCCCTTCTTTGTGGTGGAGACCATTTGCATCTGCTGGTTCTCCTTTGAGCTGCTGATGCGCTTTATCTGCTCGCCCAGTAAAATGCACTTCTTCAAGGACTTCATGAATGTCATTGACTTCACTGCTATCCTTCCCTACTTCGTTACACTAGGCACAGAGCTGGCCAAGTCCAAGGGAGCCACGCCGGCAATGTCACTGGCCATCGTCAGGGTCATCAGGCTGGTTCGAGTCTTCCGGATTTTCAAGCTATCCCGTCACTCTAAGGGCCTGCAAATCCTGGGCCAAACTCTGCGAGCCAGTATGCGGGAGCTGGGACTGCTTATATTCTTCCTCTTCATCGGAGTCATTTTGTTCTCTAGTGCCATATACTTTGCTGAGTCTGACCACCAAAGCACGCCTTTTGTCAGCATCCCCCACGCCTTCTGGTGGGCTGTAGTGACCATGACAACAGTGGGCTATGGGGACATGTATCCAGAGACTGTGTGGGGGAAGCTGGTGGGATCAATGTGTGCCATTGCTGGAGTTTTGACCATCTCCCTGCCTGTGCCTGTCATTGTCTCCAACTTCAGCTACTTCTATCACAAGGAAACAGAATGCGTGGACCGGACAGAGTACAGCCATGTCAAGACCTCTCTGTGGGATGATGAAGACATCAAGGATGGGGAGGGGGAGAAGAATTGCCTGGCAATTGAAGGGATCTGTGCTCCTCTCAATGGAGTCCCTTTAGTTGAGGGACTGAATGCAGGGCAGGAAACTGAGAAGAAAGGGGGCAATGCATATATATGGGAGCCATTGGTGACACGAGTGTGAGGTTGAGAAGTCGAAGAAACATATATGCACATAACTTCCAATAACAAAGGAACACTGACGTGACAAAGGTGTGTAAGGTCACACGGTCGGAGAAACTTACATGCACAGAACTTGTTATAGCGCAGGAAGCATGGCCGGATACAGAGGGGTGCCACGCCCCCCCATCTCCACCTGACTTGAAAATGTTACATGCTTATATTATATACCATCATGATACCCCCAGAAATTTTCACTGCACCCCCAGTCAAAGCAGGCTAGATCCAGCCCTGGCAGGAAGTCTAACCTGACAAATTAAGATTACTGAATAAACAAATAGATTGACTGAGTGGCGCATTTATGTTGGTCCTGAGAGAGTACATACAGTGACGGAATAGTGAAACTGCACATTTAAAGAGGCAAACAGAAGGGAAGCAATGGTAATACTGTAGTACTCAGTAAATACTCAGTAAATACAGCCAGACAGTATATATTCAATGGCAAGACAGACCTGCTCTCGGCTGTACCCTTATACCTTTATTTAAAAAGGAGTGCAAAATAAAGATAGGGATAATAGAGAACAATTAATCATCACGGAGAAGTATTACAATGAACGTTATAAAATAAATTCCTCACAGCAATCAAATATACAGTGCCTTGCAAAAGTATTCACCCCCCTTGGCTTTTTACCTATTTTGTTACATTACAGACTTTAGAGCAATGTTTTTTTTAAATCTGAATTTTATGTGATGGATCAGAACACAATAGTCTAAGTTGGTAAAGTGAAATGATAAAAATATATACATAAAACTATTTATTAGAAATACAAAACTGAAAATTGGCATGTGCGTATGAATTCACTCCCTTTGTTATGAAGCCCATAAAAAACTCTGGTGCAACCAATTACCTTCAGAAGTCACATAATTAGTGAAATGATGTCCACCTGTGTGCAATCTAAGTGTCAC
>JAOVYW010002716.1:0-14792 GCA_025775045.1 Hiodon tergisus
AGGCAGAGGCGAAGACCACATTAATTCCTGATGAGGTGAGATTCACAATCCATGCGACTGCCATAGGTACTGCAATGCGGACCATTTACCCAGTTCCGGAGGGAGCGTTACACTCACTCACATTTAAAAAGCAGGAGCAGGAGAGTACACCTGAATTTCTCCTGAGAGCTAAGGCGGTCTGGATAGATGTGGCGGGAGTCTACCCCAGTGGGGATAGACTGCAAACAACTCTGTTTAGAAAAGCTATTCTAGATGGCATGCCCAAAGCGGTGGAAACACAGATGAATGCAAATCCGGATTTATTGGGATGTGAAAGTGAGAAGTGTAATACCACGATTGCCATGCTTATATAATATATATTCATTCCTTTTCTATATCAATCTACCTGTCATGTCCACCCTGAACAATTCCCCGATATGTCACCAGAGGTCGCAGTCCTCCAAGTATTAACTTTGTTTTGTTAATTGCTCCCTAATTCTATTTTCACAAGCACTTGTGTTAATTGATCGCTTGATATCCAATCACACAGGTCGCCATTACAGTAACTAGCGCCATTTTCATACCAAGAGGATTTTCTTTACCATGCAATTAATTACTTTCCAGCTTTTCTTTACATCTGAAAGTTTTCTCAATGTACTGCCAGTCACAAAGCCAGTACTTTTTCCAGCTACTGGCCGATTGAAGAACAGTAATGTTCTGGGTACGGCTTATTAAAGGCAGCTGTAATGCTATGCTGGCAATTGGAAGGCACTACCCAATCATAATGTTTTACAAAGACGATGCCCATAAGACCATTTTCTGAGGCAACTGTGTTCTTCGAACTGTGTTGTCTCAATTCGATTGAGAATCTGTGAAAAGTTCACCAACGGTCCCCATCCAACCGGACAGAACTAACAAATGTCTGTTTATTCCTTCTAACTTTTGTGTCACAATAAAAAAAGCTGCACCTTCTAAGTATTTTCTGTATTAATTGAGTTCAACTTTAGTTTGCCCCGAACCTGGAGTATCTTTTGTCTTTTGAGGCATGCAGTCAGTGCCCTCTGCAGCTGCATGGGTCAGGAAGTCTGGAAGCTCCTTTTCAGAGCAAGACGTCAAGTAATTTCAGGTCAGCTTCTCCTGGCCATAGAGTGTTATCCTAGTCTGGCCTCATGTCCATCTCAACCTATTCTCTAGTAAAGGGCAATCTTCTACCACATGGAGGAAGTCCAGAGATTGATTACAAAATCTGGCTCACGTTCTTACATTCTTCCTATGTCTGTTGGCCATGCCTTTTAGCACAATATTTGTGCAATAAGCTCTGTTTATGTAGTACTTTATATGTTCCTCTAACCACACGGCCTGTTACAGAAAGATTATTCAATTTGAAATCCCATATTGCCTCTGTTGAGCTTGTGGGTGGATTTCTCAGCAATGGTATTTGCAATTTTTTAACTGAATTTTCTGGCTAAATTAAACTTGAATGTAAAAAGTGCCATTGTTGGAAATTAAGATAGCATTAAATCCTACTGTACCATAAAATAATTATATTCATTAGCTACTTCAGGTAGCTTTTATCCAGTTTTTTGCTCTGTGTTTGACTGCTTCCACAAACAATACACATTTCCCTCCACAAAGAAATAGTACAAGTACTCAAATTCAGCTGCATTAAACAGACATTGCTCATTCAGCAGAGGTGTCCCAATACGAATACCAAAGTATTGAGTCTGGTGTTGCTAAACCACAGGGATGGTTTTATAATCAGTCTGACCCATTGCTTCAGTAATCTGGATCATAGCTCTCAGCTGTCGGTAGGAATTTATTACAAACAATCTAATCAGCTGCGCAACATCCTTTAGAATGTCCAAAATTCCATGTAATTTGGCAACGTTTCATTTAGCTATGCAGCTAAATTTATAGCAACATAGTTTTACGGCAATGTGATTTAGTGTAGTAGAATGGACCAGGCTTGATTGATTAAAAAATGTACTTCTTGGTAACAATTGCAAAGAAAAATATATCACTGCCATGATCTCTTAGCCTATTATTTGATCCACCCATTGGAATTGGACATGTAAGGTCTAATGGATACATTTTTCACAAAGGTTGAGAACTTTCAGATTCCTAGTGTTTCAGTGTTTCAAATGTACAAATGTATTTCAGACTAAATGCATGCTTGCATAAAGGTTGGTTTAGAATTTAGAGGTGTAGAGGACCCGTTAAATACTTAAAAAGCTGCCACATAGGGTTCTTTCCACAATGAAAGGATTAGTTAACCGACAGTTAGTGTATTCTGTCTGTGCATGAGACAACTTGAGTTGCAACTGATGCAATCAAAACTTGGCCGAGGTTACCGTATATAAAAAAATCAACTGAAAGGCATAAATGGCCATAGTAGCATACTGTGCGTGACCGGTTCGGAAATCATTTGAATTACTCTTTTTTGCCGGTGCATACTTTATTTCTATATTTATTGTACACACGGAAAAAATAAATTAAAAATAAATTCCCCTTCAAGGCCCCCCCCCCCCCCAAACACAACAAAGTAAAATAATAAACTTAATTAATTAATTAATTAATTATAAAATACACAGGCTTTCGCAGACTTTTCAACAGTTCAGGATACGAGTCAACCTACTCACTTCCTTATTTCTGTCCACCTCTTCCGAGGGGCATGTCTGTATTCGCTGTCTGGCTGGCTATCTGGCATGATTGCTTGCTTGCCTGTCTGCCTGTCTGTCTGTCTGTCTGATCCTAGTATCCCTGTCTTTAAAGTGCTTTGCAAAATTCAGGTTGTCCACTGATAGTCAGCTGGCACACATTGAGAACCCTGCCCCTTTTATCACCCCTACACTACCCTACCCTCCCACTTAACAAACAATTTTATAGAGAGCAAAGGTTATGACTGATAGGTGCTCTGTCAATTATTCTTTTGTTGCTAGGATAAAAGGTTTTATTCCTGATAAACCTGACAAGCCTTTGAAATTTAGTTTAAAATAATTCTTAACCAAACATTTCTGCAGAGTCTGAAATGTATACAATTTCATAGTCCTCCACACCCTCTATTCACTTATTTTTTGTGTCCTTCTAGACATGTTCTTCTGATCTTGCTGGGTTTGCCTGTAAGCTGTTAAAATTAAAAGATTTATATGATCTATTATACTAAGGCTGGGACCAAATTCAAACCTGCTAATCTCTCTTTACATTACTGTAAATTAAATATATGTTTTTCTTTTTAAGAGTAGAATAAATAAAATATTACAAAATAAAGAAAACACTATTAAGTACAATCTACTAAATGCTACTAATGGGTTGAAAGGTTTTGATTTGGTCCCATTCTAAATCAGCCTAGATAGTATATAATAATAATAATATTGTAATTAGATATAATGCTTGCCCTAGATATGATGTGTGTATATGTCTTGAATTATTAATGTTTAGAAGAAATCTATCATTGGTCCTGTTTCCACACCGACTTTAATCATGACATTATTGTGAATGGATGATACGTTGTTAAATTTTTTGTTGTTTGCTGTATTATCTTTTGGTTTGGTTGTGTGACTACACAGAATTATTCTCACAATTTACCAAATACATAAATTCCCTAAAAATTTTAGCTGTAGAGAGGCCACAGAAATGTGTTATTGTTCAATTTCTTTTAATATTATTCAGCCAATAAATTATCTTGCTTATATAAGTAAGTAGGAAAGTAACATCTGAAATGTCGACATACATTGTTGTTTTTATTATCAGGTGTGAACAGTTGTTGTTGTTATTTTCTTATGAAACATGGACATGTGTGGATATGGTAGTTTTTTAATTATCTTGGTCTTGTCTCCTGCCTCATGTAAACTTATTTTCATAATAAGTCCCTTTGACGTAACAAACCGTGGGCACCGCTAAGAATTTCGGGCCCCATGCAATTTGGGCATCCCCCCGGAAAGTCTCAGCCCACAAATTTTCCTTCCAAGCTATTCAATTTTTAAAAATGAGCTGAATACACATTTTTTCCCCCAACAGATTTATTTTCAGAAACAGCCATCAACAAAAATACAAGACTTTTAAATCCAGCTCATCTCTTCACCAGTACGCAAGTACCTTCCCTTCAGTTAGACAAAAAACATCTATCAATTGGAAGATCTGTCAGTGGAACAGTAATTATTCGAAATACCATCCTTTATTAAAAGCATCTAATTATGTTTTTATTAGAGAGACCTCTAGGTGATATTTAGGATTGTCTGTGTTAAATATAGACTTAACATGAAGAGATGATGAGATGGTGCTAAGAAACCCTACGGAGGGATATTAACAGCTTTCCAGAAGTGTGATGATAATGGATCTGAATTTGCTTTCTGTTGGCACAATGCATATATGATTAACTTTAATTGATGGAACGGACTGTGGATGTGGTGACTGTAGTGGTTGATCCTCCTGTGAAGACAATGGCAGATAATTCAAATTCTCAGGACTTTATTTATTTCTATGTTTGCTGTATCCCTGGCATGGTTTATAGTGATTTGTGTGTGAGTAATTATGTGTGATCCATGTAACTATAATAATGTAACTATTTCCATTGTAATAAAAGAGATTGTTTCTTACCTGTGCCTGGAGTCCTAAAAAGAAAAATAGGGAGATAAACACGTGTGAATAATTTGCGGTTCCAAATATTTTCATATTCAACATGACCCAAATATGCTTAAATTTTTTTTTATTTTACGTAATTTAATTTTGGAGCAATTTTTATACTTTTGCTTCAGGATGGGAGATGGCACCAAGTCTATTACATTGTTCATTTGTTATTAGTCTGAGCAAGTTGCAGTTACCTGGTTTCCTCCTTCTCTAGGAGGTTGCGATAGACAGCAATCTCCTGCTCCAGTCGACTTTTGATGTCCAAAAGCATTTTGTAGTCGTACCCCTGCTGCTCTATGCTGGAACGCACATGTGCCAACTCTTGCTCCAGCATGTTAATCTGATTCTGGTAGCCAGCAAGCATGGCACTAAACCGGGCTTCTGTGTCTGCTAGTGTGTTCTCCATGGCTGCTTTCTGCAGAAGTAAAACAGGTTTATGGCTGTAGACATGGGATTGTGGTTTAATGATTGTTGAGTGAAAAATTACTATAATTGAAATACAGTTAACAATGTATGATAGAAATGTGTATCTGACTTTGTCTTAATAATTAATAAGTTAATAATTTGTTTGATAATGACACTTCATTATGTGAAATAGCAGATCTATTTAACCTAGATGATTTCCATTCTACATACATTTAATGATATTTATTTAAAATTGTAATGTATGATGCTCCTGATGCCATAACTCACCATGCTGAGTTGGGATTGAAGTTCAATTTCCAGACCCTGCAGTGTACGCCTTAGGTCTGTGATCTCCGTCTTGGTTGTCTGGATAGTTTCTGTGCTTACAGCAACCTCCTTGCTAAGGGCTGCTGACTGAAATAACATTGCACTTTTTACCATGTTATAATGGGTGTGATACATTCCCACACACTTGTACACACTGACAACTACAGTAGCTAGATTTAATTCAAAAAGCAAAGACCAGATATTTTCAGTGACTAGATGGCATATACATAGTTAAAGCTTGCAAAAACAACCAATATGGAGGCACAGCTCCACCTCCATATTGTAACTGTTACCTTGTTGTTAAACCAGGCCTCTTGATCACGACGATGCTTGTCGGTGATGGCTTCATATTGTGCCCGGATCTCTTCAAGCACCTTGTTAAGGTCCTGCTGAGGGGCAGCATCCACCTCAACATTGACGGTGCCGGTCAGCTGCGAGCGCAGAGCAGCCAGTTCCTACAGAGGAAATAATTTTAGAGGATTTGAACAGCAGTATCAGAATGTACAACTCCTTCAGGTCTGCCCAGTTCTCCCCATCAAAGTGTACAATAACAGTAGCCAATATTCAACTTTTTTTTATCCTGGAGTATCCTAGATAAGTGAAACGGCTTATAATCTAACTGAGGTAACAAAATTTGCCAGATGACAGGCACAAATACATTTTGCTGGGAAAATATATACTGGACCGGACTACTTTATTTAAGAAATTAATGTCATATGTTCAGTTAAACCTACCTCCTCATGATTCTTCTTAAGGTAGGCCAATTCATCCTGCAGCCCCTCAATCTGCATCTCTAGGTCAGCTTTGGTCAGTGTGGTCTGGTCCAGTAGACGACGCAAGTTGGCAATATCAGCCTCTACGGACTGACGCATCATCATCTCATGCTCAAATCTGTTTGGTTATGAAAAAAAGGGTATAAATAGGTAAAAATGTAGTATAATTTTTCAGTCTGCATCAGTATTGATTGCATATATGATTATTTCTGTTAATCTAATTTGTTAATTAAAAATAAGGTGTAAGAAATAACATGGACTAATACTTACTTGGTTCTGAAATCATCTGCAGCCAGTTTAGAGTTGTCAATCTGTAGCAGAATATTGGCATTGTTGATTGTTGCAGCATTGATCTGGAGAAAGAACAACATATTTTCATAATGCTTTCTGGTGTGCAAGCTATTAGTCTAAAAGAAAAAAGAGGCAGAATATTTTTTAGTAAGTATGACATTTCAACTAAAGAAAGAAAGGTAACACACGGTGTCACTTCTCAAAGTAAAGTTACTATGAGTCATTTTTGTATTACTTGAATAAAAATAGTAAATTCTAATTAGATTATTACAAGAAATTATTAGGTAGCTTACTATTATGTCTAATTGTAACTTATAAAGTTGTTTGTTATATATGTTGCATTTGGATGCCTGTTTAGAGTATATGTCCGATGCATCTTCATCTTCTGTGTGTTACAGTATGCATGCCTGGTTTTTGATAGAATTGTGTAGAAGTCACCAACAAAGTTACTTTTTAAATTCCAGGATCTTTATTCTGCTCATGCCGTTTATGTTAATAACTTCAATAACACTGAAGGGAGGAGTGACCTTACCTTGTCCTTTAAATCATTGATGGTAGCCCAGTAGGCACTGTAGTCTCGCTGGGCAGCAGGACCCTTCTTTTCATAGTACTCTCGGATTTGGATTTCAAGCTTGGAGTTGGCAGCCTCCAGAGATCGCACCTTGTCCAGGTAGCTGGCAAGTCGGTCATTGAGATTCTGCATGGTAGCCTTCTCATTTAGATGGATGTTGTCAGAGTCCAGGGCGCTTGAAAGATTGAAGCCCCCAGAGCCTCCACCATAACCACCGCCAACACCAGAGGAGACGTTACGGACTGAAGAGGAGGAGATGCGAGTACCCCCCATTCCCCCATAGACACTGAAAGCCTTAGGGGCTGAGGAGACCATGCCTACCCGCCTCTGTTGGATACTTGCGCCACTGCTGAAACCAGGGCCGCTGCTAATGCGCATGCTTTGGTAAGACATGATAAGGCTAGAGTTGTGGAGCTAAGATTGTAGAAAACCTAGACCAGAGTCTCATGAAGTCTGCAACTGAAGTTGAATCTTTCCTCTTCATATAGTCCAGTTCTGAGGTGGGAAGGGCAGGGTGATTTGGCAACTCCCATCTATGTTCACGTACTTTTTTACACCCTACCCCCACTCCACCTCCACCATCATCCCCCACTGCACTTGGCACAAGCTAAACCTACAACACAGCACAGTGTTTGTCTTAAAGGACCATGGTTCGCTCTCCACCCACTGAGGACATTCCAATGCTGTAAAAAAAAAGCCTTGCCACAGTTGACAGTTCTGTATAGCAGTGATAGATTGGCAAGTCTTACATTTCCACATATTTTCTTTGCACATATTGACAAAATAAATACCAATTAATTGATCACTGGTATATATGTTTCATAATTACATAGCTTGATTGTTTTTAATTAAATCACACATAGTTATGTAGCTCAAAGAAGACTATTTCTTTATATAAATACATTGTTACATTTCCAGTCTTTTCTAATTGACCTAATCTATTTTTTTTTTTAAATACTAGAATACAACATATAATAAAAAACAGTTAACAGTTACAGCAATCACCTGGATGGCAGCCATGGCTACTTTGCAACAGCACAACTTTGACTCTTGTCTATCTAGCTTAAAATATTTCTGGGAATCAACAGGAAATGCCTAATGAATTACAATATTAATTAAAATTTGTCTAAGGAGTGTTTAGTTATCTTCCACCTTAATTAGAAGTCTATGTAAAAATCTATTTAAGCCTGTGCCCTGATACATTACAATTGAAATAAAGCTTTAATGGATGGGTGCGCCTGCAGTGCATTGAACACTCACTTTGCCCTGGAGCAGTTTGACTACACACTAAGTAGAAGGTGTGGCTGTTTATGAGCTCAGCCTTGAATCACTGCCCAGTCTCAACTCCCAAAGAACCTGGTATCGCATAAGATATGATTCTAAACTGTTGACTCATTCCTTCTGTGTTGTAGTTTCCATATATGCTTCTAATACAATGTATTCATTTATACCATAGTTACTTTGACTATTTTTAATTAGGTGTGTGTGTGTGTGTGCGGCTGATTGATCGGGTGTCTGGGCGATTGATCATAATAGGAGGCATCTCACATCTACTTTTTAGGGTTGGCTAATTCTGTTACACATTCTAAGCACCACATTTAAAGCAATGAGAAAGTGATCAGAATAAACAATAAAACACAAAAAATATAAAGTTTCTGTCTTTTTTATCATAAAAAAAAGCTGTTTTATTGTACAACGTGAAGGAAACAGTGCCTCCGGCATGAGACAACTTCCAGACAAACCCTTTGTCATTCAGCGATTTCTCTCCATGGGATCTGTAAATATCGGACATGTTTGTTCTCTACCCTGGCTACTGAGTAATAGAACTGGTGACTAAAAAACAAAAAAAACCTCTTAAGACTGTTGCTTGGCTCATAAATACAAGTGTTTTACACAAATAAAACTACTCTTGCTAAATTGTTACCAGCTCTTTTATTATATTATTTTGTTGCTACAATAATGAGATACTATTACTCTTACTCAAATCATGGTTTGTGTGGTTAATTCTTTATTGTATTACTGATGATGCTGTATGTGTACTTAGCTTTTATTGGTGTTTGCACAAAATGTATAAAACACCCATAATCACTAAATAGGATCAAGTTTTATACAAAATTGGGTGCTCCAGGTACTCAGTGTTTCACCTTATACAAAGGAACTTTGAATTCTGTAGGATCATGGCACTAAAGCAATGGGGTTGCTTTAGAATTAATAAAAAAAGATATCTTACACTACTCAGAATACCTCTCTGAATTGATTTTGTGCTTTGGATTTACTTTCAAATTCAGCTTATTTATATTTTGAGGCATACATTATATGCTGCTCAGGTAAAGCAAAATACACACATAGAAAATTGCTCTCTACAGGAGTAAATGTAGTTTAAAAATGTGGTGCCAGAATGAATTAATGTTAAGTACATAAAAGCTTTGTGACTCATTCATCCCATACTGCCCCACCCTTTCAGCTTCTCTTTGCAGACTTTCTCTTCAGGAAAATATAAAATTGAAAAGATAGAGGTTACGGAGGCTAAAAAGCAGTTATACAATGACATTTTAAATGGGTGTGATATGCAGATTTGAGGAGAGAAGCACAAAACTATTGTTACACCTGATAATAATGTCTAATACAATTGTTATTTATTTTAATTATTATTGACTTTTATTTATGATTAAGTTGTCTTCAAAATCCCATTTTGACAGGATACATCAGTGAAGGTGATTCTGATTTAAATAATTCTGGTCCATCCATTCAGGTGACTGGCACCCAACTTCTGTTCCTTCCCCTCCTGGACGGGAGACACATCTAGCAGTAGCTCTCCAGGCAGCCATCTATATAAAAGTGCTCATAGGCTGGAACAGTGTATGTAAAAAATGTTTAAATGTGGTCTGATGTTGTGATGTTGTGGGTTATTCTTACCCAGACACTGTTGAGGCATTTTCCACCATTGTCCTTAATGGCCACAGAGGCTCTCAAGTAGGGACAATTGGTAGTTAATATCATTAGCTTGAAATATGAGCTGGCCCCACACCATGTTCATGTTTAGTTTATCTCTTTTGAAAATAATTTAAAATTTCATATAATATAGTCAGAGAGCTAATTAATTTGATTAAAAAACGACAGTTTAGTTAAAAAAATTAAAGTTGATTTCCTGGCCTCCCAAATGGCACAGTTGATAAAAGCACTCGCCATACATAGACTAAGCCCTATGAGCTGGATTTTGCTGGTTTAAATACAGCTCATGCTAATTTTTTTCTGGGAGAGCACAGCAGCACACAGTTGGCAGTGTTGAGGAGACTAGTCATATGTCATCAATGTCCCTGTGTGTAGCGCGTATGCATTAACACATTTACCTATTCCAAATTGTGATTAAAAAATATATATATTTATTGACAATTACAAATTAAACAAAAATTAAAGGTTCATTCGTAAACTTCCTCAAATTATTCCCATTTTTATTATTTAATGAAATCAGGTAACACAACTGGTAAAGATTTGTGAGTAGACATACTCAAAAGTCAAACGCATATCAATGCAAGAATATAATCTTTTATTTTCAAAAGCTGCAGGTAAATAACCACTGCAATTACAAGGACAATGGAGCTCTGCTGGGTGGTCCTGCTTAACTCTCAGTTCTGCCAGTTTTGTTCCCATTTCTTATACTCATCTGTAATTAGTGAAGATATTAATTTGGTCCTAACTTTGATTAGAGGGTATTTACTAGGGATATTTCTATCGCAAGACACTGAAATTACCTCCCTTTCTCAAACTCATCTGTCATTACTGCTGCTGTACCATACAGTTCTAACTTGCTTGGAAGGTATTTGTTTCCATCATGTAACCATAGTTACTAACCCTTCATGGGGATTGCCCAATGTTAAAAGAATGAGCAATGTGTCTCAGCTTTCTCAGGGTTTGAATTGGTTCATTGTTTGGGTCAAAGCCTAGCAGATTCCATTATGTAAACTTTGCCAATGTCCTGGGAAACGTATAGTGCAACAAAAACACACATTAATGTCACACATTAATATATATTTATTTTCGTTCTCTATCTGTGTCATCTCAAATGACATTATCAACAGGATATGTGTACATCTCATTGTTCTAATTCAGTCTGGGTTTCATGCATTCTTTACGTGGTACTGGTTGATCTTTTTTCTGAACATAGTTAAATAAATATGTACTAAAAAAAAAGCAGGTACTAATAGAGGCATGCAACAGATTATTGTAAAATGTATAGTATGAGCAAATAAACGACCATTTTGACCTGTTTTGTCCTCTTAAGTGTATTGTTGCACTTACTGCAAGTCTCTCTGTATAAGAGAAATAACCACCACGAAAACAAGTATACATTCTTTCTAGTCTTTTTAAATTGGCTTCACTCAGATAATTGCATTGCTTATATTTTCCATATTTCATTGTGGAAACAAATAACGACTGTGTCAATGCCCCACTGAGAGTTGTTATCTTGGTTTTTACAACATATTAAAATAAGACTACTAATAATATTCACATTCACATATTTATCACAAATCTAAAATGTTTTATTTTGCAATAACTGTGCATCCATGGGGTTCCATGTAGTTCTGGATGGTGCCAATTAACCTGAGAGCCAGGTCGGATGGTATCAAACCTTTTCTCAGGATAAATCATAGCATATCACAAGTATCCTCTTCTACTGTGCTCTTCATGCAAATTCATAGGGTCATGCTGCAATAATTTAATTTATAATTTATTGATGTAAAGTCATGTCATCAAGTGTTGTTAAATAAAACAAAATGCCTAGGACCAACATGGCACCAATGAGTTTCACCCTTCACACTACATTTTTTTTATGTCAATGTTAGACAATAATGTATACTGACATAATGAGTCAAATTTGGTGGAGTTGTAATAGTGGTAAGATTGCTTCAATCAATATTAGATAATAATTTAAATAATAATAATTACTGAGCACCTTTCATAAAAAAAAACAAAAAAATCAATAATTAAACAATACATATATACATATATATTGTAGTGAACTGGGACCTGTGGGGAGTGGGTGGGGCTACCCAACGTTCTGGGACCAGTAATGTGATGTTGATGTGTTCGCCAATAACAGGCAAATGTGTTGTAAGGGCAGGAGACCACGCCAGGGGAGTTATGTTTGGGAGGGGGGTATGGAAAAAAGTGCATGTCACAGTTGGGGGCCTTATTGGGGACGTGACATGAGGAGTGACGGCGAAAGTTAGAGAGACTGCTCAAGAGTGACGGATAGAGAATGTGTGGAGGCGTACAAATTCATAGGGTCATTCTGCAATATTAGAGAGGATGGACATAGATATTTACTATAGCTGAGGAGCTAATTTTGCCTGCTGCAGTCATTCTCGCAGAAACAATGATTGATAAAAAAGCAGCTGATGCACTGAAGACTGTACCACTGTCAAATAACACGGTGTGCCGCAGGATCGAAGACATGGGCATTGATATTGTTGATCAAGTGGTGAAAAAGTTAAAACATTACGGTTCATTTGCGCTGCAGTTGGATGAATCGACCGATGTCAACGGGGAAGCCAAATTGATTGCATTTGTGCGAGACAGAGACATTTTGGAAATTAATGAGCACATTCTGTTCTGCAAGAAGCTAACAGGGAGCACTACAGGTGAGGATGTGTTTCACATTATTGACAGCTTTTTCTCAGAGCACAATCTGGATTGGAAATCTTGTACTCATTTGTGCACGGATGACTGGGAGGGTGAAAGGATTACTTTTCAACCCCCGACGTTGATTGGAATTACTGTATCATTCACAGGGAGGCACTGACCAGCAAGAGTACTGAGTTACATGCTGTTTTGAATGACGAAGTGAAAGTGATTAACTTTATCGAGTCCAGGCCTCTGAATCACAGACTGATTGAAACGTTGGCTATCGAGAGGGGAAACACTACAAAGGCTTTTTGAGCTGCGTAAGTGCTTTTCTGTCAGAGCACTCACACCCCCTTGTGGCTGCGTTCGAGGACACAGACTGGGTAACCTGCCTTGCCTATCTTGCTGATGTGTTCAGCAAACTGAACAACCTGAATCTAATTCTGCTATGTAAAGACACACACATTCTAAACATGTATGACAAAGTGTGTGGATTCATGAAAAAGATTAAACTCTGGGAGAGTAAATGTGAAGATGGGGACATAAATTGTTTCCAGCAGCTTGACACCTACCTTTTTACAGATGATGTTTACAGAGCTCCTATGGTGCAACTGGTAAGCACACATTTATCCAAACTCAGTTCAACTCCTACTTCCCTGACATTGAAAACAAATCTGCCAAACGTGCGTAATCTTTGCATGACTGAAAGTACAAACAACAAAATTCCTACCAGACTGCAGGAAAATCTGCTGGATGTGTCCTCACTTGGAGAAAAGCCTGATAACTGCTGTTGCCACACTGTCCCCGAGACTGACAAAGCTTATGAGTGAGAGACAGGGTCAAGTTTCACATTGATTGAATCCTATTTTTAGAGGTGATGAGATGTATAGCAGACTCTCGTCACTAAATCGCTGGCTGACTGACAGGTGTGCATCAATCGAAGTAGCTTTTATAGATAATTGGAATTCTATGTGGGGAAAGCCTGGCGTTGTGAAGAGAGACGGACTCCACCCGAGCTGGAGAGGTTCTCTTCTATTATCGAAAAACATAGCAAATAGCCTAAATAATAGCTCTAGTTGACAGCTATTGGCACCAACCAGGAAACAGGCATTTGGTCTTACACTGATGCCTGACTGCTTCTCCGAGTCCGTGAGTAGGAAAGAGACTGAGATTAGAAACAATATTGAGACTGTGTCTTTTCCTCGTCATGTTAAAAGAAAGCTGTATTCTTTTTATAATACAAAATTCTCTGTATTAATCCTGTATCTCTTAACAATAAACAATCTGAAAACAAATTAAGAATTGGTTTACTAAATATTAGATGTTTAAACTCAAATGCCTGTCTTGTGAGTGAAGTAATAATGGATAATAACAATAACAATATCTTAAATTTGTCTGAAACCTGGCTAAAATCGGAGGAATACATAGCCCTTAATCAGGCCACTCCAGACGGTTTCTCTACCAGCCAAAAACCTCGCGAGTCTGGTCGTAGTGGTGGTGGTGTTGCCACAATTTTTCATAGCGAGGTTTGCTTAGCAGCTAAAGGTTTTGGCAGCTATTCCTCGTTTGGGTTTGTCCAACATGTGGCAAAACCCACGCATTGTCGCAGCCATACATTAGATCTGGTTATTAGTCTTGGTGTTGATACTGAAAATGTAACTCTTTTTCCGTACAATCCGGTACTTTCTGATCACTTTCTTATTATGTTTATAATTCAGTTGACAAATTCCCAGAACAGAAGCAGTTTATGAGTCGTTCAATTTATCCGATGCTAAGATTTACCTAAGAGCTGCCAACCAGAGGAAAGAATATTCAATAGTATTACGTCAGTGGATGAAATGCTAGATATCTTAAGTGGAACTCTAGTGCTGTGTCCGAAACTGCTCCCTATCCACTAAATAGTGCACTATTTAGGGTGTCAGCCGTTTTGTAGTGGTGTCCAAATTTATTCCCTACATCTCGTTCCCTACATTTGTTCACTCATTCTTACCCACAATGCAATCTGATTTCGAGTGTACATGCGATGTACACTCTTCGACCCCTATTTCCCATAATCCAACGCGGAGAAGGCAGCAGAATTCAAAAATTATTATTATTGTAGCGGGGATGGCTAGGTGAGCTTTCCCCCTACCAATGGGATTTAGCCATCCCCGCGGGGGCTGCCGGGAAGCCTCACTTCACGGACTTTAAGAGTG